>MU228473.1:3110038-3149632 GCA_018584345.1 Thuja plicata | reverse complement strand
TTAATTATTAAAACAATTAAATTGCTTTTTAATAATTAGGGGACTATAGCCATTTTAATTAAATTAATAGGCTAGGGGAATGGGTTGAAAGCAAGTGATACTTGATATAGGGATTTATTTAATTCCTTCATAATTAAATACTATAGCCATGTTTGATTTTGATTTAATCTGATTGGTCGATATTGATTTGAATTGTATGGCTACAATAGATAATATAAATTAGTGATAAAAAAATCACCTAGGACATTAAATTGATTAAAAGAAATATGCCAAGCAGTAACAGGGTCGTTTGGACATAAATCGAGGGTATGATCACACTTAGGGAAAATAGGGTCTATAGTTGCGACAGACCAAATTCAGGTGGTTACAGATATAAGGACATAATCCCCCAAACCAAGGATCTTAACTCCACACCCATGCACAAGGGCACAAAAAAAAAATCAAAAAACAAAAGACACAAAGAAAAATGGGTTAGTACTAAAACAAAATCCAAATCAATTAGTGAAAGAGACCTCAATCAGAAATGCCTCATCCACTAATATCATGTTTGGAAGGCTATTTCAGAGCATAAATGATCACATAGAAAAAAAGGCAACATCATAGATAATATAAACTCCATGATGAAAGAAAAAGAGAAAGGGAGAGAGATATGTGATTACCTCACCTAGTAAGATGTGTGTATCTTAATGTGAACCACAAAAGGATAGGATTTAATAGTCTAATAGGTGTGTGTACCTAATAGTCAATCCTATAAAACTTTGCGCCTTTTCAAGGCTTAGGGTATGTGTGCACCTTAGGGTATATTTGTGTCTGTAAATGTGTATCCCAGGGATGGAGAAGTGTCACTTATACCCTATTTGGGATTTAGCATGTTGCAAATAAAAGGTTAAAAAAAAAAAGCATAACTATAGTACAAGGGAGGCCATGTCCATTCCCCTCTCTTTATGATGTCTACATAGTAGACATTATAAGGAAAAGAATCAAGGATAACCACTTTAATAAAAAGGAGATACCCTTTAAAGAAAAAATGTATGCCATATTCTTAATGAAGAGTATTGACCCTTACAAGATAATAACATAGATAATTATGAAAGCATATATCGTTTATGGGAAGAGGGTCCTTAAAAGGGAGAAATATTTTTTAAAAGACATATACCTTCAAGAGGAGTGTCTGAACAAAGATAATATCGCTGACACAAAAAATTAGCTATTTAGCCCCCTGTTACCAAGTGAAATAGGAATATGTGGTGAAGGATGACAAAATTTAAATCACAAAGAAAGGGAAAATGTTTATTATGAACATAGTTTTGTAAATAAAGAAGAGGTGATTTCTCAGGACATACACCTCTTGTATAAGAGAGAATCCTAGTCAACATAGCAATTCCTTATAAGAAAATAATGTCACATGATAAACAAATGTCACTGTACTAAGGAAAGTAGATCCTTAGACAAGGATAGAGAAAGAAGCCTTTCCCCACAAGGGTAAAGGAAACAAAAAAAAGTATAAGCACTTTTCAAGAGATATACTAATCACATATAAAGTACAAATCGTTAAGGAAAGAAGAGAACAAAATATGATCATGAAACATTTATTTTTAACAACAATATCGCATGATAGAAATCTATAAAAATAAGGGGAAAAAGAAGGAAGGGGATTAAAAATTAACCCCCTCCCCAAAAAGTGGTTTCTTATACAATATATACACTTCCTAGCCAAGATAAAGTATAGTTAGAAAGATATCTGAAAGGAAATCATACATTTGAAAGGGGGAAATAAATCCCAAAGAAGGAAATAAATAGAAACAAACCTTGCCCCCCAACTAAGGGACAAGGAAAAGGGACCTATTGGGTTGCTCCTGACTCTCATTATTCCACATAATGGAGAGCATTCCCAATAGGGAAGAAAGAGACAAAGTAAATTCATGAAGAAGTTGTAAAACCTTAGGTGTATAAGGGATAACTCCCCTATCTGCCCGATCTCTTACAAATAAATGGAATTCCTCACATTCAAAAAGTATATGGAAATAATTATAATGAAAAGGACATAAAAATATATGAAGATCATCTTTAGGCATAGGTTTAATTTTTTCTTTACAAGCTACCATAAGTTGAACATAGATTCTCTTCGCCAACTCCTGATGAGTATCAAGAGGGGAAATGGAAGGTTTTGTTAAAATAAGGTGGAGAGGAGGTCTATGAGGAACCTCAAAAATTTTAAAGTTTGGAAGAATAAATCCTAACCCATATGTTTTTTTATTACGAGAAATATGAATAGGGAATTTAACGCCTTGTTCATTAATACCAAGTCCTAAACCTTTGTAACCTCATTTAGCAACCATATTATATAATGTGGTGTAAGTATCTTGCAAAGAATACAAAGGAGGAGAAGGTTCACGAGGATCATGTGAAAATGTCATATAATGTGGGATTCTACAAGAGGAAGGTGAAGCAACTTGTTTTTTTTTCTTTAATGTCATCATGAGGAGATTGAGGTGAAGGTTCATCAAACAAATCTTGAAAATCATCATCATAAACCATGTTTTGAGCTTGATAATAACTTTGAAAATTACTAGGAGATGAAGTTGGATTTTTAGGGATAGGATTAGGGTTATGCATGTTGGGAATAGGATTAGGGAGGTTAGAATCATCAACCAATACTCTTATATGATCCAAAATAGTGATAATCCAACCACATGAAACTTTAATAACAGTCTTGAAAGTAAGAAGGCTTGTATTTGTTAACCTCATAATTACATAAGAAAGGAAAGGATGAGATACATAAACATTATAAAATACAAGAGAATCTTGTATACCTCATAAGTGTTATAAAGAGATGCAAGGAGAAGAATGATAATAAAGATAGCCACACACCATAACATCTTAGAGATCTTCATGTTTACAATCTAACACAAAAATATTGAACCACAATTAGGTTCACTTCAAGTTCACCAAAATGGATAGGGCTTAATGGGAACACCCCACAACACAGGAAGGAAAAATACCAATATTTCATCACCTAAGGAGGCCAAATTAACACAAGGAGAAGTGTTAATGCATAACCTTCACAAAGGGGAAATATGCTTGGATTAACTTCTTCCTTTCCCTACAAGAGGGGATTTAAATAAGTATTTAAAGGATATATATCAAAATAAAGTGACGAAAATAAGAAATTAAGTAAAATTACCTTGAAAATACAAACTTGAAAAACCTGTTGGAAGACTGTGTCAGAATCTGAAATAATTTAGGGTTCGGGAGCAGAAAACTAAGATCTACAAAATCCCAAAACTTGGGAGCCTTAGGACTATTCCAACTTGGAGGGGATATTAAAACATGGATGGGGTATGGTGACATGCATAAAATCCACCTAGGACTAGTCCAAGGTCAACATCCACCCACTCTACAAGTTTTCATGAGATCTAGATCTGTGATAGTAACCTATTTCTGAAGGCTCCAAATCTGGTCTGCAAGTCTATAAACCTAAATATACAAGAAGGAAAAAAAAAAATTTATGTTGGGGAGGGGCTTGCCTTAGTCAATCCCCATTTTAGGAATTAAGCTCAACCTTTAAATTGAGACAATAAAAGAGAATTCTAACATGCAGTAGAAGTAGATATAAATATGAAGCATATCATATCAATAAGTATGCAACTGTGTTTAATATGAAATCAATTATATTTATGCAATAGGCTTGAATCAACACCAAAAATATAGAAAGGAAATAAATTCAAATCAAAAACTTATGTATGTGTATGCTTGTAATTCACCTTAAAGAAAGATGTAGATCCTTTAAGGTATGAATGTAGATCTTTGAAGGTATGAATGTAGATATTCCCTCATTGATGACCAAATCCACTATCTCCTTGAATAAATACTCTAGATCTAGAGGAAATAATGCATGAATGATACAAATATTGAATGCCTTGAAAAAATCCTTCAATTGCTTGAACACTTATATGCTTGATCTCTAATGGATGCCTTGAATGCTTGAAAACACATGAAATTGGTTTCTAAGTTGATTACCTATAATTGTGGATTACTTATTTACCTCTATAACTAATTGATTAGGCCTCTTTTTATAACAATTTTGCAACCAAAATTGAAAAGGGTCGATTGCACAAGGTGGGAAAAGAATTTGGAACCCTGAGATGGGCCCATAATCCTGAGGCTTTCCACCTCAGGGGGAGGTCAACCTCAACCTCACCCTGGGGGCTAGGTCAACCTTGGCCTACCCCTAAGGGGTTAGGTTGACCTCCACCTACCCCCTGATGGGTCATTCCATCGGGGGATGGTTAGGGATCTCGGGGATAGAGAAAATAACAATGGGAAAGGGTAGAAAAGAAGGGTATGAAAAACATAAGGGAAAAATGGAAAATACAATCATTATGAAGGAATTAAAGAGGGACCAAGGCATCTGATTAAGGAGGGATAAGAGGTATTATCATGGGTGCTTCCATTTTAAGATGATACAATTCCAAACCACTTCACCTTATTCATTCAATTTGTTTCTGAATACCCATTTAGTACCGATCACATTCTTGTCCTTAGGTATAGGAATAAGAAACCATGTCTTGTTTTTTCTCAATATGTTCCAATTCTTCTTACATCACTTTAACCCAACTTTCATATTTTCATGCTTCATGAACATCCTTAGGTTAAATCTTATAAATCAAACAAATTTCATTTCTAGAAATTCTTCCTCTTGTTTGAACATCATGATTCTTATCACCAATAATATATTTTTCTAAATTATTTAACTTCACATACCTTAGAGTCTTCAGATTTGGATTTGTAGTAGACTCTTTTTTTCCACTTCTTCCTCATTTGCAACTTCTTCATTCTGTTCTACCTAACCATTATGATTCTAATTTTGTGCTTGCACAATCTGATTATCTTCTTCATCATTTGATTCATATTTGCAAGATCTAACTTGTTTATGATAATTCTAATCCACTTTGACATTTTCACTTTCAATTACCTTCTTCAACCTTTTTTATAACACCTGTATGCTTTTATTTTTGTATAATAACCAAGAAAGATTCCTTTATCACATCTAGGATCAAATTTTCCCAAGTCTTCATCTCTTCTAATATAAAATTTTCTTCCAAATATTCTAAATTATTTCACTATAGGAACATGACCATACCAAATTTCATAAGGTGTCTTATGAGTTTCTTACTTGATTTTAACTCATTTGAATATATATACATCATTGCTAATTGCTTCTCTCCAATAGATCTATCATACATCTCCTTCAATTAACATAGTTCTTGTAGTGCCTAGTATAGTTCTATTTGTTCTTTCTTAAATTACATTCTTTTGAGGGGTTTTTGGAGTAGACATTTGCCTCTTTATTCCATGTTCTTCACAAAATGTGTTAAACTCAGTGGATGTAAACTCTCCACCTCTGTCTGATCTCAAAAATTTCAACTTTAGACCTATCTCAGTCTCAACCATAGCTTTGAAAATATTGATTTTTTCAAAGGCTTCAGATTTGTCTTTCAAAAATATAACCCACATTATTCTAGAATAATCATCAATAAATAAAATGATATACCTATCCCCATAATAGCTTCTAGTTCTTGCAGGACCACATAAGTCAGTATGCACCAAATCTAGTAATCCACTTGAAGAATAATTCTTTCTCTTGAAATTAGATTTAGTAAACTTACCCAATTGACATTCCTTACACATATTATTAGTAGGCTTCAATAGTTTAGGTAGATCTCTAAATGATCTTGTGTGTTTATCTTCACAATGTTATCAAATTTCACATGACAAAATCTCTTGTGCCACAACCAACTATCATCAATCTTAGAAATCAGGCATCTATTCTTAGAATTTTTCAAACGAAATATATTACATCTAGTCTTTCTTCCTAATGCAATCTTAATTCTAGAGCTCCCAATAATCTTGCATATTCCATCCTTGAATTGTAAGTTGTACCCTTTTTCAACTAGTTGTACAACAATCAAAAGATTATAATTCAAACCTTCAACATATAAAACACCATTCATATAATTCTTACCATCAATTGTAATGGAATATCTACCTCTTATCATACAAAGAGTGTCATCACCAAATATGACAACACCGCCACCATAATTCTCCAAATTCACAATTTTTTTTGTCTTCGGTCGTGTTGTGAACAACCACTGCAAATAACCCATTCATCCTTTTAACCCACATGTGAAACCAAGGTTTTTTCTTCATTGAAGAAACTAGGATCTTCATATTTGATAGAAATAAACACAATCTCATCTTTACTCTTTACAGATTCATCATCAATTACACATTCATCAACAACATAATAAAACTTTTTATGATATTTAAACTTGAATTTCTTAGGCCTATACTTAGATTCTTTATCTAGACATCCTGAAGCAATATGACCAATCTTATTTCATGAAAAATATTTCAAAGGTAATTTTCCTTGATACTTACTAGATCCCTTAGGTAGTCTCTACAATTAGGGCTTCAATATTTCTTTATACTTCTTCAATTTCTTCCCATTCCTTAGCATATTTAGATACATACTTAGATGAACTTTCTCCAAGGTCGTATCTTTTCTTATCCTTAGACATGGTAGATTTAAATGCGGATTCAAATTTAGGAAGACTATCTCCAAATTATCTCATCTCAAAAGAAGATAACTTACCAATCAATGTGTCTCTTGTTACCAGTGCCACAATTCTAATTTCTTCAATAGAAACAACTTTGTGATTGTCAGCAAGAGGCAATGATCTCAGGATCTTAGAAAAAAAAATTCTTCATCCAATATTCCACCAGCGCATCTGATTAAACAAAAAAGTTTGGTGATCTTCTATACATAGTAAGTAATGTTCTCATCTTCCCTCATCTTCAATGCTTTATATTTCCCTTTCAATCTTTGAAACTTGGCTTGCTTCAAACATGCATCTCCTTTATATAATGTCTCTCATTTTTTCCATATATGATGTGTAGTCTTCAATTCCATAACATTTTTATATTTTGCATCTAAAAAAGAACTCAACAAAGCTTCTTTTGCTCTTACATTGTACTTGGATTGTTTCTTCTCATCAGGAGTCACAATAAAAATATTAGTAAGAGGAGTGTAAGACTTCTTTGTGATATCCCTACACTCTTCACCAATACATCTCAGGTGTGTAATTTTCTGATCCTTCCATATAGCATAATCAGTACCTTCAAATTTCATACTTTCCTTCTTAAAGGCTGCTATTAGGATCTCCTCAAGCAATCAAGTTTCAAAAAGAGTACCTAGCTCTAATATAAATTTTTATACTTAAGAAAGCACACACAAATGAGAGGGGGGGAGGGGGTGAATAATTTTTGACCCAAAACTTTAGAATATTAATCAACTTATGAACTTAATCTTAGATCTAAATGATAAGCATGAATGCAAGATTATAACACATTAATCAACACATAATACCAATATTTTTGATGTAGAAACCCGGTTAAGGGAAAAACCATGGTGGGGATCAAACCCACAAGATGAATGTACTTTGTTAAAAACACTATACCTTGTTAGGATTATTATAAAGGGGAATGCACCATACATTCAGGCACACTTCCTAGAGATCACTTCTCAAATATAACAAGGGCTTCAACCCCAGGAAGGGTCACTACCTTAAAACAATATCTGATTATAATTCATAATGGACGATAGTCCACATCTCACAAAATCACTAAAAAAATATCCAATTATCCCAATATAGTTCCAATGAAGTACATCAAATCTCTACCTCAATTGCAGATTCCACTCATACATATTCTCATTCTCTCTTCTACATCACTCACACACTTCACCACACTTTGAAATCACAAATCATTACATCTTTTATATATTAAATAACTTTCTTTCAGTTAGGTTAGCTAGGGACCTAATTACAAAATATTAATTCAATTCAACTCAATACACAATGTGATCTGTTGAATGTTGGCTAAGACATAGAAATGATCAATAAAAAATTATTGAACATGCTCCAGATCCATAAATCATGTCACGATCCTTCACAATAAACTACACCACCATGTTGTCCAAGAACACTTAAGAACAACAATACACCACATGGAATTCACCAAATCCAATCATGTAACCCAATGAAATCCATCAACACAAATAAGACATGATCTAGAAACATTAACAAGCAACATTAACAACTTTGTCCCATAATTCACACGTATCTCTGATTGTTCATCAGGAACACTAATCAACAACCACTATCATAAAATAAAAATAATTTTCTAAGATCCAAATCATAAACACTCAAGTTGAGGACACACATCCATGTCCTGAAATCACCACCAGGTTAGCAACCAATAATATTACATAACCGATCCATACCGATCCAATAACTACAACATTATCTCTTCTTGAACAACTAAAATATCAGCATCTGATAAATCCTTCATATCTCACTCAAATCATCATGTAAACCTCTGTAAGTTGACATATATCAACTAAAAACATCAATGAAACCATTTATACCTTTGCAAAATCTAATATTCAATATAGTAGTCGTACCAAAGTAATCTCTTCACTGAACATCTCAGGAACACACAAGAACATTGTCACCAATAGTAGGAATATGTTGGAATCAATGAAAAACATCAATGTCAACACATATATGCACAATATACAACAATATCTCAACATGAAGTTAGAATGGAGCATGTTGTCAGCATCATAACCAGTGCAAAGGAGTATGAGAAGAGGTCTCAGATTTTGGACTAGGCAAAATCATTTGACAAATTGGTCGAAAGTGATAGTTTGTGTGCCTGCATGGAGGCAATAGTTGCTGAGTGGAAAAAGGAATTTCCAATTTTGAATGAAAGGTACTCAAAGGTATTTTCAATAAAATATATTGTGTTACTTTAAATATATTTCATATATGTTTTTGATTTGTCCCTTTCATATTGTGGCGAAAAGGGGGAGAGAAGTTAGGTTACATTTATTTAGGGGAAGTATTTCAGAGCGCAAGTTAAGATCTATCTTTCTGAAGAAGTTTTTGAAGTTTTTCCATCAATGCCAAAGGGGGATATTGTTATAATTATTGTTGGCAATGATTTTCATTGATGTCAAAGCCTCCATACACATGCTCTGGCGGTATTGGTTGGTCGTTGGAAGTATAGGGTATATCCTATTGTTCATCAGTATGTGAACATGAATTTTCATTGAGAATTTATTATGTTTAGTAGTGCTTCAAGATAAAGCATGTAGTACCCTATCAGTGCTTCATATTCATCAGTACACTTGTATGGTTTTGATTTTTAGCTATTCCTATCATTTTTTTTTAATTGCTATTGTGCAGTTCATCAGATAGTTTTGGTGCTTCGGCTACAACGTACTATAAATATATTTCATTCGGTGGTAACAACTACTTTATCTTCTCATCTTTTACACTTGGTTGTGGTATTCATATGGTTTCAGTAAAATGAATTGTAATACCTTAAGACTGAACTATCTGTGGTTTATATTGTAATGTGTTCTTATGTATGTCCTAGATTTAGGATTGATGCGATGCGTTGCATTAAATATAAATGTAATATTTGTTGCATTGGTGTTGTCAAATGCTTGGTGTGAATATGACATATGAAAGATCAAATAATGATGTAAATAAGAATAATTTTTTTGTAACTATGAGTGGGGGATGAGTAGAATCAATGTGATAATTGTGATCATGAAATCTTGTGATAACATTGTATGTGAGCAGTGGAATCTATTTTGATAGACTGGAGATCCTATTGGTGCTTTCATACTGAAAGTATTAAATCAATCCGTTGATGTTCTACTGGTGGTTGTGGTGATAGAGCTTAACCATTGAACTAATCATGCATGTTTAGATGCAACCTATATAGTTCATAATTCTATTATGATATCTACGTTTGTGTATGTTGGTGCTCAAATCAACAGATTGTATTTCCTATGGATTTTCCAATCCAATGTTGGGAAACCCAAGTGATATGGCCAACTAACAAGTTCAACCAAAACAAGGTTGGAACTTCTGCAAATTTGGCTCTATAGGACCAAGGCTGGTAGACCTATACCTTAACTTATCTCTCAAGCTTAAGGCTTTTTATAGCAGATCTGTAGCATCTCAAAACTCTCTTTCAAGTGTGGAAAACATATACTTGAAAGAAATCCAATTGTGATAAATCACAACAAACAATGTAAGACTAAAAAATTTGAGTGATTGAAAGAATGTATAGTAAATATATATGTAAATTAAAATGAACAGATGGGTAGGATGTCACAAAAATTAAACAATGAAATGAATAACCATAATCCAATAAATGAACATATCATTGCCTTATTCTATCATGGGTAATAGAGTCAAAATCATCCCAACCCTATGTACAACCTCAGAGACGGTTTGCAAGAAACATATAACTTCAAAGGTGTTGAAATGAGCATATATCTCAAGATAAATCTATGACTATTTCAATTGAATTTAACTTTTCAAATGATAGACCGATTGATTGTGGCCACAAATCAATTGAATTTAACCATGCAAGATGAAAAAACCAATTAATAATAAAGTTGTAAATTTAATCAAAATTATGTAAGATCTAACTATCACTTTGAAGAAAATCAAAATATTTTATCCAAGGGACTAATCAAAAATGAAATTGCATCAATTCCCATAGATGAAAGAAAAATCACTTATCTTTATTGATTTTGAAAAAATTGTACATCCAAGGTCATGTTACAAGTTGTTGATCCAACTACCCAATCTATAAAATATTGTATCTTATTGTTATCTCTATTTGTTTACATTTCACACCACATATATATGTGGATGAATGGTTTTCACACCCCTTTAGGGTGAAGAGACACTACCCTATGTTAAAATTTAAAAACTTCTTTTGAAAAAACTAATCAACAAACTAACTAATAACTACCTATCTTTCAGATTTGGCTTTGGTCGAAAATCTAAAACAGATTGTACGAACATAAGATTTTAATTGGAGATAGGAAAGTTGATTTTCTAAACAAGGTCTATTTTAGATTTTCAATGGTTGATCATTTTCATTCTCTGTTTACATCATCTTTACATCAAGTCAAAATTCCAGCATCTCTGAAACCTTCGCTTACAAAATTTTGATTATTCTTGTCACAAAGCTTCCTTCCTTAATCCCTCAAATTTTAATTGAAAATTAATATATTTTTGTATCCCATTTCATGTAATACATAATATCATCAATTATTGGGCATAGAGTTTAGGATGCCATTTTTTAGAGTTTTATCACTATATAAGACTCCATATTTTGCCAAAAAATTAGAGCTCCATCAATCTATTGGTAGTGATCCTTTGTATATCGGTAGTGAGACTTTGTGCATATGGTAGCGAGCCCTTGTAAAAATCACCATACAGGTGTCACCTTAACAGGTGTTATACATTTTGTGAGAATTATCTTCTCCTTGGTTTTTCTAATTTTGGGTTTCCACGTAAAATCCTGGTGTTCTCTATGTTGATGTTTCTGTGTTCTTAATGCTTACATTTATGTGGATGTTTGATGTGATTAACCAAAAAATCTAAAGTTGCTAATATTATAATTTATGAGTTGACCAAAAGAGGAAAAATTTTATAAGTTGTGTGGGAATAAATGATTCACCCCCCTCTCAGTTATTTGACCCGTTCTACAAGGTCCATATGTCATTTATGCTAAGTTTGAGTATGGGGAATTATTATGCTCTACACACCCATCCCTATATTTTGTCTGATAAAATGTTGGGTCCCCCTTTAATTTCATTCTTTCCTTCTTGTTTTGTATGTTTTTCTTTGTTCTCCTCTGAGATTCAAGATCCCAGAGTCTTCCCTTTGTTACCATAATTTTTGCCTAGTCTGCAGACGTCGGTCTTCATCGATGCTTCTTTAGCATTATAGATCTCGACTGCTCAGAGCATGAAACATGGAACATTTAATTTTTTTTAGTTGTACATTGCATTTAATGTTTACCCCTGGCCCATCTATAAAGGGAAATTTTTGAGATTATTTTGACCACCAAGCAATTAGAAACTATCCCCAAGAGAAGTTTTGTGACCGAGTTTTTGATTGTGTAAATTTATGTGTTGGCATGTGAATTTGGTTTCTTGCTAGGTGTTATTAGAAGATATCTTGGCTAGCACATGCGATGTTTTTTGCAGGTAGGTTCTCCTCCATGTTTTGCCTGGTAATTTAGGGTCTTTTTGTTTTGTTCTCATTCATTTTGTTTTCATTTTTTTGTTCTTTTAGTTTATGTCGTAGGGTTGAATAAAGTGGGAATTCCCTGAATTTCCTTGGCCCTAAACTTAATTTAGTGCCTCTTTTTTATGTTATAGGGATTCCTTTGTGCCTTAGCCATAGGTGTCATGCATTTGACCCTGCAAGTTCTGCTCGTCAATCAATTAGGGCTTCTATTTTTTTGCAAGTTTTGTGCCCTAGTTTCTTGAATTTTGCAAGTTGTAGACAATATACTTTATTGCCTTAGTGTGACCTAGGGCTCTAGATTATTTTTGTCCTTCTATTCCCAAGATGTTGAATTTTTCAGCTAAAAGTTCTTAGTGAATCCCTACCTAGTTTAGGCCCAATGGGAGTCCACGTATCAAAAGATCAAACCATGAACCTTGGGTACTATGACTTAGAAGCTATCTGAACAAACATCCAGGAGGGAAAGATGACCAAGGAAGAAAAATGTGTCAACCTCTCCAGGTATAGTTTGATGTCGATTTCCTTATTTCCCATCTCCTTCCAATGTCCATAGTTCATTTGTACCCTAGAAAATCACTATTTAGAGGCCACACACTCATGCTCCCTGCCAGATGGTACCCCAATTGTCACCCTTGATCCAGATTCTATCTCTACCATCTTTTGCATCCCCTACCAAAATCATGCAATGGTAGTAGATAAATAATTTTTCTTGAACGAATACTTGTTAATGGAGGTTGAGAGTAAAAGTTACTTGAAAAAACATTGGATCCTTACACCGCGTAGGGATGCACTAAAGATGTCTGCCACCATTTTCCACATAGACTTCATTCTCCCCATCTAGGGGATAATTATAATATTGTATCACATCTTTGTTGAGATGAACATGAAATAATATTCCTTGTGGATGTACTATTTCATCATCAACATTGTTATAGAAAAGACCAACTTTAACTAGGCCCAGATCATCTAAGACCGCATAGACTAGCAATTATGAGAAGACAAGACCAAGAAGTAATTTTTCATGATTTCCTTCATAGTATGGATGATTGTCTGCCATGTAAGCATTGAAGGCCTCTAGCAAGTTGGGCACATGAGAAACCATTTAGGAGACTCACTCCCATGGGCTCATTACCCTCAGATGTAGCTATATGTGTTGTGGCTCCACAACACATACCCCATTTATTGGCTCTTTGGCCATGGGTCCCCCCTTTCTTGCCTTTTTTGGGGGTCCTTTTGAAGAAAAATCCAAGTCCTTTTAGCCTTTCGCATTTTCAGGGCTTCGGACTTGCGGGGTCTCTTGACCTCTGAAGGCCCAAAAGTCCTGAAGTGCAAAGGTGAATCCCATAACAATCTTTTGGTGTTTCAAAAGCCAAAACACCAAAATATATGAGGGTCACAACTTTGGCATTTTGGTCTCTGAAACACTGAAGTCTATCTGATGTCACCTCATTAAATGTGGGGCTATAAAAGTGATGCCACCCATTTTTGCTTCACTTCTAATTTTTTTCTCCACCTCCTCAAGCTCTGACGATCTCGTCTTTAACATGCACTTCTTGATTGTTGTGCTCCTCACCCTGAACCATGTTAATCCTTCTCATGTTGCACCTTGTTTTCCTCCTTCTCTCCCTCATAACAAGTTGGTATCTTAAACTCGTTGTTAGGTTTAGGGTTTTTGTCCTTCATTTGTTTTGTTTTTTAATTCTTTATCGGTCTTTGCCTCCCCTATTTGTTTTTGAGCTTCATTTTGAAAAGTCCACTTAGGGTATTTATCCCTAGGTTGTTGGTCTATCCTTGTCACATTTTTTTTGTTTGTTTTTTTTTAGTTTTTTTGTCGTGTCATTTGTAAGAATTTTGGCCTCCAAAGGCTAAAAGTCATCTCACTAGAGCTAGACAAACAGAAGACCAAATTTGACCAAGTACAGAATGACCCTCAATGCTTCAGCATTTCACAGTTTTGGCATTTCACAACCTAACCCATCACCGAAGGCCGAAACACCGAAGGCAGGATCAACCTTTACACTTTCAAAATTTTGCATCTTCACACTCTGAAACATCCTACACCTCCACAAGTTTGAACCTTTGCTCTTTTCACCTCATCCATTTTTATCCTTTTTCACTTTCATACTCCTAGAGACTTTCGCACCTTCATGGTATGAATTACTAAAATACATCACCCAACCCCCATTCAAACCTCCTCTTTGTAGTTTCAGCCTTTCGCAGTCTGGTCCTGTCTTCAGTGTCCACAAGTCTAAGTGGCCGAAAATGCCATAAGATGATTTTGGTTATTCTGAGTAGTTGTTGCTAACCCTTGGAGTTTTAGTTTATGTTTTATTCTTTCCTTTCAATAGTTATTTTCAATAAAGTACCAATGTTTGCATGTTTTCTTGTAGTAATACTGGAAAGGATCATTGGATCACCCTTGAATTACCTATTCAAAGGGTACCATGTACCTTCAAAATTCAAAAACCACCATAGTGAGGTTACTGACACCAAAATCATAAATTTCAATTGGAATGAGTTCTTGATCAAATGTGCCAAACCCAATGGAAGGTCATCTAACTACACTGTCCTTGTACTATCAAGCCTGGTGAACATGGCCGCACACCAAGTTTTAGTTTTATCCTTAGACCTAATCATGACCCTAGAACATCACTACATACCAAATGAGAGGGTGGTGAAAAAAGAGTCAGAGATATTGTCTTGGACCTCTAGCTAGATAACATCAAGGATGTCTTCCACCTTCCAAAGGGCATAGACAAATATGATGAATTCTCAATCAACAAAGGGTTGGATTAGTTCAATAACAACACCTTGGAAGCATATGACATAGTGAACCAAGAATACCTGATCCAATCCCTCCCAAAGAATAATCTTGAGAAGATATACATGAGGATTTTATTCCTAAAGGATGATATCTAGGCAGTCATTAGCACGCTCAACAGATTGTACAGGTTACTCTAGTCCATCCAACTTGAAAATTGGATGATCATACTAATTGAGAAGATAGAGGGGTGAAGGGATAGGTTCGATTGGACCACCATCCTAAGTGATAACCTAGATGAGAAATTAATTTTGGTTAAGCACAATCCCAAATTCTATATGACATCATAGAAGCTAGGGAAAAGCACCTAGGATTGGTAAAACAAGGAGCCTTTGGGAAACCAAATGCATGGCCCTTCATAGTATATCCCCAACTAGTAAGGAAATCCAAGCTGGATAAAGACAACCTGGATTACAGGATCATTAATGATGCATTCATCTTTGCAATCATCCACTCAATTTAGGGTGATTATGCAAAGAGACTATCAGAAGAGGAAGCCACTAAGGTAAGGGAAATAGGGACCTTCTACATCTAGTTTAGAACCTTCACCTACATCAGAGTGGATGGGTGCACCCTTGCCCCAAATAAGCTTCCCAGATACCCTTCTGACTGGGTAATTATCATATAGATGGTAAAACAGCTCGATGATGCTTATGAGCATATTAAACACAAGAAGAAGCACTATTGGGACTTTCCCATTTCAATTGGCCCATACACTCTACAAGATATGAAGGTGTGCAACTCCCTTTCATTTGAATGGGATGAATTCCCATTACAGTCCCTAATAGATGGGGTATGCCAAGGTTTTATCCCATTGGTACCTATAGCCACATCATGCGTAGGCACTACATTCATGAGCCTCTCCTGGAGGACCACTGGATGAATTGTGTGGATGATTATGAAGTCAGGGTTTAATATTATTGTAGAATGTCCCTATTTTTAGCACAAGCTTCCCTAGAGATAAATATTCCACCCAAGGCATGGGAAAAGGAGATGGATGAGGTACTTGACCCACTGTATAATAAAGATAAGGTATATACAAGACCTATCTTGAATGCTGAGGTAGAAAAAGATGAGAATTAACATTGAATTCAAGGCTACGCACGTGGTTAGGGCCACTAAAAATTGGATCAAAAGGCCCTTCTAAATGAATCCCATGCCAATTAAACCCACCATCCAAAGTGGATAAGGTGCAAAGAGAAAGGGTATAATTACCTTAGTTCAAGAAGGAATCCCCACAAAAATCAGGAATAGCGTATGGGCATGAATGCCCAGTGGTGTTTGGACCCAATCCTAAGAATAAACTAATTAAGACAAGGATGACCGGAAGCATATGCCCACCTTTGGATAAAGTACAAGAGACTCAAGAAGAGATCCCCACCACTAATCAATCTCCTAATGTAGAGATTATAGAACCTCTGAGCACCTCAGGAGAGAGAAGGAAAGTATATAAGAGGAAGAGAGCCTCCGCATCCCTACAATTAGAGATTGTACTAGAGGAACTAGAAGAGGAAGGAGGAGAAGAGGTGGATCTACCCTTAGTGAAAATAAAAAGGTCAAGGATTACTACCTCAAATAAGAAAGGCCTATAAAAGGATGTCCCCATTTATGGAGAAGAAGAGGCACAAGAAAAACAAGGAAACCCTTGAGATTCCCTCAGTCCCAATGAAATCCTTATGTCTAACTTATAGAATCTCATAGGGTTTGAGGATCGAGGGATGGATGCATTTGATCATTCAAAAAAATTTAATGTGGAAGAGAATGTATGCTTAATCCCTAAGGTTATTCTTACTCCACCTCTGTCTCAATTCAATAATCCCACAAAGAAAATACCACTCATGGAAATAGATACAAGAAAGGAAGGGGACACCAAAACACTTTCCTCTAGCTTATATTTTGTAGCCATAGACAAAGAAGTAGAGACAAAATCTATTTTTGGGTCCTCCACTACCCAAACCTCACAAGTAGCTCAGGAAGAGCCGATTAAAGATACACAAGGAGATAAAGATGCAAAGAAAGGATCAGATCCTATAGATACTCAGGCTTCCACTCCTCCACCTTCATTTCCAACTTCCACTCCTCCACCTTCATTTCCAAATTCTACTCCTTCGCCTTCATTTCCAACTTCCACTCCTCCGCCTTATTTTCCTAATCCTACTCCCCCACCTTCATTTCCTATTCCTACTCCTCTGCTTTTTTTTCCCATATCCTCCTTGAACCCAACTTCCCAAATATCTCTAGTTGTAGGGATAGTACCATTCTTTCTGACAAAGAAAAAGTTAGTAACAAGTCTTCAGGCTGAAATAATGACAATTCTTTCAAAAGATGTGGAGAAACCCCAGGATGAAATAGGACCCATAAGGGAAGAGAGTACTCCACTGGAACAAGAAGAAGAAGAGGTACAAGATTCCACTTTGGGAGAGAAAGATGAAAACTTAGAAGAAGAGGTACATGAAGAAGAGAGCTCAGAACTTCAAGAAGCATTAGAAAAAACAAAGGAATCCTAGGAGGAGATGGAAGTCTAAGGTAGAGGAGCGATCACCTTAGTATTTCACATTTATCCTTATGAGCATGTTATTGTCTTTACTAAACCAACATGGTTTACAAAATAGATTCAACCTAGGAAGAGATTCTATATAGAAGAAGAAGAAGAAGAGGACACATACATGTCCTTCCTAGGTCAAGCCTTCCACCAAGTAGAGTCTAGTGTTCTCGCAAGGACAATGTCCTATGTCACTCAAGATAACAAGGGCCACTAGAAAGAAAAAGTGGTATTCCCTACAACTAGTGCCACCCAGGCAGGAATAACCCCAGAAGATTACACTTTTGATGAGGTTGATTTAGGGGAGCCTACAAGGGAGGGAAGAAAAACATTGGTGGCTTTGGGTCTAAATCATTCTCTAGGCTTTATGGACAAGGACGAAGAAAAGATAAAATCACTGACTGAGCAGAATGAGGCATTAAGGAAATTCCTTTTTAAAGTGGTGGGTCTCATTGACCCAAGTTTTCCAGAAGCCTCATTACAGGTTGTCTTGGAGAAGAAGGCCACCCCAAATTACCGAAAGGGATAACACATTCTTTTGTACAGGAATGTACAGACTAGAAGGTTGATTTTGAGAAGTTGGGAGAAAGAATCATCAGATCTATTTTGACACCTTTCAGGACTATTCTCAAGGAGGCTACTAAGTTAGTTGATATGATGGAATATGAACAAGGATTGGACTTCCAATTGAGAAGATGGCAAAAAGTAATCAAGGACCTAAAAATAATAAGGAATCAACGCTTCAAAATTCTGGTGAAATTATATGAGGAGGTAGAATTGGATAATTTCAGGATATGGACTAAGATCATAAAAACAACAATAGAGGTTTATGAAAAGAGCATGAACAAAATCCACTAGAGACATGAGGGAGTTATGGTATGGGTGGAGCCAATAGAAGATTTCTTCACGGGCATAGATTTGGAATTATACAAGGATAGTGAGAAACAAGTCTTATCCCTAGTAAAGAACATCATACTATAGTTCATGGGGATTGTGGCAGGGGTCAATACAAAGGAGGATCTCCATCAACTCTTAAGATTCATGGAAGAGATGCAAAGAATGTATGAACATGAAGAAGAGATCAAATTATTTGCTTTTGAGTTGATGACTTTCAGGAAAAAACAAGAGCGGTGCCTTAGTAATGTACAGGAGGTAGATTACAATGAAGTGCAAGAAATAATATAGAGGCTTCAAGACGCTCATCTGGATATCCTCTCAGATTGAGTATCCATTTTGGGGACTTAGTCAAATTTTGCAGTAAGGAATTTTGACCCTTAGTCATTTTTTAAGCCTCATAATTTTGGTCTTTCAGCCTCTGAAAGTCCAAAATTTTGGAGAGCCCAAGAATATTTCATCTACACTTAGTTTTTTTTAGCCTCTTGGTTTTTTAGAGCAAAGGTCAGCGTCTGAATTTCTAGTCTATTCCAGCAGGAAGAATATTTTTGTATGAATAAAAAGTATTAGATCAGATTGCTTGTGGACTAAGGTTCATTTTGGTTTAACTAGAAGCTATCCATAAGTTGTACATGCAAAGAGAAGTCCAGGTGAATAATTTAAGGAAAAAATTGAAGATCAAAGTAAAGACTCCAGTCAGAAATGGTGGAGCTCTAGTTCAATTCTCCTTTCTTTTTGAGCAAATTTGACCTTGATTTTAGGGTAAAATAAATGTAAATGGTTCAAGGATCCATGAAAACTTGTTAGTAGTTAGTTTAACAATAGTTTAGCTTTAATAAGCTTTAGTTTCAGATTTGTTTCACCATTTTGAGTAGTTGAAACCCTAGTTTCAGGGTTCAAAGTTTTGTAAATTAAATCACTATATATTATATCAAAACAATGTAATCGGGGTTAGATCTTTTATGCAATAAATATATACAATTGGTGCTTCATTCGCAGTGTGATATTGCCTACTGTCTATGGGAAATTAATGAATTGGTGTTCACTTGTTTATTTATTTCAAAGATCTTGTTGTGTTATTTGTGTTTGGATCTACAATTGATTAGATTGGAGTTTTCCATTGTTCATCAATCTTGTTGTGATGAATGATTGGGAAAGATAATTCTACTGCTTCAACGATAAATCCATCTCGTGTGTGTATGCATACTTGTGGCTTCATGATTTGATATATTTTAAAAATCTTGCATCTTGATAAAATCTCTCCAAATGATTTCATCCATTGGGTATAGATTCATGACATGGTGTGATTCATATTCTATGGGTTTCCATATTTCTATCATTTGATTATCAAGGAAGGTTCAACAATAGTTTATGTTCGTTAGGATCTTATTTCAATAAATTTGCTCAGTTCTTGTTACCATAATCTTTGATCTTTTAACAATCTGTATTGAGTAGATAATCATTATAGGGGTTTTCATACATTTTTATATAATTAGTGAATCACATGCATTTATAAATTGGAAAAAATACAAAAAGTACTAAAGTTTGTATTGCTGCTTGAAGTCTTAAAAGTACCAGAAAAGGCCTCCCCATGAACATTCATATTTATCTTCAACTAAGATTACCAAGTGGTTATACCACGACCATAGAGAGCCTTGGGGATAAATTTGTTATTATTTCAAGAGAGCAAATCAGATCTCTAATTCCTATCAATTAACTTGTGTAAAAACAACGCTCAACAAGACAGACTCCTCGAGGCATTTTCTAGAGTGAACAATGCTTTCATATATAAAAGGATAATAAGAATCAATGGGGAAGTTCGATACAAGTTTTCTAAGATATTAATGACCTTGATTGAACCATGTGGGTGTTGATTTTTCAATTCTATAAGTACACTTACATCTACATGTTCGGGTGCACTGGTCAACCCCTCCTTCTCCACAACACTGCAGTGATCGGATCATCCTGCTTGAGTTTTGCAGGAAAATTTTGGAAACACTCTAGGTATATACTCTCAAGAAGATCAAGGTGATGAGTTTCCCATTTTCCTACAGATATTATACATGCACCCTTGTCGCCACCAAACAAGCAGAGAATGAGCTAAATAATCTCCATTTGGAGAAATTTTACTTGAAGCGACCATAGTACGACCCAAGGGGAAGAATAAGGAAGGCAATCCGCAGTGCTTTCAAGGGTCACATAATTCATCTCAAGAATTTAGGGAAGATTTACAAGATGATTTTGACATGCGCTGATGTTGATACCACCAGATATTCTCACAATAGATGGAGGACTTCAGGCTGCGATATTTTCTGAAGAAGTATGTTTACAAGACATCTGTTTTGGATTTTAGCTTTGAGAAAATAAGATAGGTGATAGCGCACTCCCATGAATTGATTGGAATATTACAGAGGTATATGATATGGATGTAATCACACAGGAATTTATAGATCAAAGTCACACACTTCTTGAAAGGGTCTGTCCAAAGAGCGTCAAAATGGTGACTCAAACCTAACCCTCTCAGCAATACAAGAGGCAAGGTAAGAAGGAAGGTTCCACCTCTGTGTATTGAGATCCCCTCTAGGGAGTCCCAGTAGAGGTATTTTTTGAATAAATGGGAGAAAAATTTGAAAAATCATGGAAGCTTCTTTCCATTTCCATGCAGGGATTTACCTATGGACTCAGTGTGGAACCCCTCTCTGTTGATTTCTAGCAGCAAGAGGACTGTTCAATGATAAAAAAAAATTAACATAGTCTCAAGTGACGCATCGCATCACATAAGACATGAATTTTTACTATGCCATTATGAAAATCAATGGTCAAACATTTATAATAATAAAGCATTCTCCAGATTCATGATTATTGATATGGAACTAATCGATGGGATACTTATTGATATGGAGATTAATTGTATTGAGTCACCCTTTGGGAGTAGCTATGGTGACCATCGTCGTAAGATGAAGACATCATGTGAGTGATTTTGTGATGACCACTTGTGTCTAATGTCGAGTAGCATTCCTCCCTAGCTAAGAGGGAGTACTGATTTTATTGTAGTTGTGGTCAGAATCCACAAGCCGCAATAGATATCACAAAGATTGTGATTATATTTATATTATTATTATGAGATAATATAATTATATTATTATGTAATAATATAATTATATTTTATAATTATTATTCTATATTGATAATTTAACAATATATTGATATTATTGTTATACACTAAATTTTGTACCCTGCCAAGCGCTTGAGCCTATCAATTTAGTATAACATGGGAATCACTTCTAGGTTATGGGACCTCTACTAACTGAAGTGAAGTCTCCGGGTTCTAGGTCGGTTCCTCTTGGATAATCACCTAATCTTCTCTTGAACATGAAAGAAAACTTGGAAGGAAAAGGGATAGAAGGAATACTTTGAAAATAAATGACAGAAAATAAAATTATCCTACTAGATGATACACCGAAGGTAACATGAATCATAACACAACAACCACACTAGCATGAAAGTTCTTAGATCTAGTAGAACACAATATTTCTGAATAGGCTTACATAAGTATTTCACAGAGAGGTCTAAAATAGAAAGAGGCTATTCAAGGAAAGAGAAGATTTCACAAAAAATAGCTTTCCCAAGGGAAAAGACACAGACTGTGACCAGCAAACAAACATTCACTCCCGAAAATAGGCACAAGAATGAGATAAAATAACCAGGGATGAACAAAATCCACAAGATTATCTAAATCAGATCGAGCACAATAGTGCACAAAGATGTAGAAAGAAAGAAGGCTCATGAACTCTAAGACTTCTCTAACATGAGCCACTCTATTATATTTTAGTAGGAGAAGTAGAGACAAGGAAAAGATTGAGGACATAGAACATGTCTCAAAAAACTCTTACATAATCTAGAATTTAATGAGAAGTTACAACAAAAAGAAAAATTGAGGGAAGAGAAAATGCCACAGAAAATATTGCATCTGCTAAAAATTACTAAGCTCTAAAAGCTTCTAAAACTACTTATATACATACTCCCCTAGCACACAGGCTCATGAGTCAATTCATTAATCAATTAGGGAAGATTTAGGGTTTCAATAGATATTTCAAAAACAATGACGAAACCTTAAAAAAGTCAATTCCACCCATTAATTTCTCCTAGAAATATCTCAAAAGATTAGATCTGGCCATGAATGCACCTCCCATCATCATAAATTTGATCAGAGAAGTCAGCTTGACCCATCTTTCTCATCTATAACTTGAAAGACCACATCACCACCACGGAACCTTGAGAATCATATTTGAATTTTTAAATACTTAAACACAATGGTCATAGGTGGTGCGAAATGCTTGATCAACAGCCCATATTTGAATCTTTACTAACTTTAAAACACGACCATCGATATCCTTTTCTTTATTCATTACTGTCTTTACCTTGGTCTGCCATGGACACATTTCAACACAAATTAATGCCTTAATCGATAGATTTTGATCACTTTGTCTTCAAGCCTTTAAGCCAACCACACGATCAGAAACAACTTGCTTGATTTTTACCTTAATTCTTGACATTATCCTTAACTCATCCTTAACTTATCTCGAACCCTGGGTAGCAGAAAATCTTTGTGTTGCTGAGTCGCTGAACCTTTTGGTTAACTCTGAGTTTATTACGAGATTCTATGAGAGCCGCAAGATCAGACCCAAGATCTATGATCTACATTTAATCTCCAGACCAATAGAGAATATTCCATTTCTTTATGATATTAAGAGACTATCGTAAGATCAAAACTTGATCAACAACGCAGAATCATTTTGAGCTTTAACTGTACTTAACTTCCTTGACCATGGGTTCATTTTGAGATTTGGTGACTGAACACATCTCTAAGTCATGGAAATATTTTCTTGAACCTGGTTTTATTAAGAGATCAAGCGCAAGCCGTAAGATCACCTTTACATCAACAGTCTGCATGAAATCTCCATGACCTAAGAGGATATTCCCTTCTGTTAGGAGACCACGTGACTAAAGGCAAATCAAAGTTGTTGAGTAATAGGGAATATTTTGTCTCCTTTGACTGACTCAAAGGTAAACAAGAAACTTTAATGCACACATGACTTAATAATCACTTAAGTCACTTGAAAAGGTAATTAAGAATTAGAACATGGCATGGAGAACTAGCATTTTTATCATGAAATGCTTAGGGTTTTTTGCACTTAGGTCCTTAAACATGAACAAGGGTAAATCAGAGACCTATAAAAATGTAGAGAACAAGATCAAAACCTTAGGAAAATGAAGAATCATACAAGATGGGTTCTACCCTTATGGGAGCCTCATTTTTCTCCACTTGTAGCCAAAATTCACATAGGATAGGAAATTTGGGTAACATTTTGGCAATTTCTGTTGGATGTCAGCCTAATAGACATATAAAACCAGTGACCTTTTACAATTCATTTGGAAAGGAGTCTGCATTTGAGCATACAAGAACCTCTATAAGTAGGAGGATTGAAACTAGGCAAGGGAACAATGAGCCAAAATAGGAGAAAAGACTATATACAAACATAAACAACTACTTGTGCACAAGCACTTTGAGGAAAGAAGGAAAAAACTAACCTAATCTAAACTAACCTGTATAGAAATTGGTTAAACAAAACCATTCACTGGAATGTTAAAATAACTACCTTTCCTTATTAAGACATTTTGCATTGTATGCATAAGGATAGCTAAAAAGATATGAGGCACATAAAAGTATGTCAAAAAATACAGAACTGTTGCTTGAAAAATGAGATCAAATTCACTCACCTCAAATAGATCATATGAGGATGTTTCAGTAAACTTCTTTTGGGCCAAGCATATGATGGGGCAGCCTCTTTGAAGTCTCAAATTGGAAATTTCCTTGATGACTTCTTCTGAATCTTCATGGTTGTCTTTCATTATGGGTAGCCATGTCAATTCCTCTTCTACGGTCAGGGGATTATAATCCTTAATAGAAAGAGCAGAAATCTCTTCATAACTATCAATTCCTTGAAGATCTGGAATTGGTTCCAACTTATGTTCATGTATAGAATCTCTAGGGAGAGAGCAATCCAAGACTAGGCCTCTTTCAACAGACACATAACTTTGAACCTTTGCCGCAGGGGTTAAATATTCCTCACATAATCTGTCACAAAACCCTCTATTATATTGACAAAATAATTTTCTTTAAGGTTTTTCTCCATGCTCTTTTCTTCGAAAAAATCTTCCATAACTGCAGGCTCATGAATTAGCATATTATCAAGATCAATTCCATCTAGTTGCTGTAAAATTATAGAAGTGGTTATGACCATGTCTTCTACATCTGGCTCAATAAAACCAGGTAGCTCATCAAACAAAAACATGGCATCTTCCTCTTTATCAATCCCTTGTTGATGGTGATCCCATTGTCCTAATTGACCTTCAACCATAGGTAATGGTGTGTCCTCTTCTCCTTCAAAAAAAAGGAAAAGCTCATCAAATAAATCAACCAAGAGCTCAGGTTGGGCATCAATCTACATCTCTTCACCTTGCTTCCCCAACTTGTCATAGTCATCACTCAACATTGACACCTCTAATTTTCTCTCCTCTTCATTATATAAAATCTCATCTACCACAAGTCCTTTCTCTGATGCTTGACTAGTATCCTTGAAAAGACTTAGCATCCGATAGTCAAGAGGTGGAGGCCATGAAAGTTTCTATAGAAATTCATCATCTTGAGAGACCTGAGGGGTCTCTTGGGATAAACAATTGTCTTGAACAAACTACCCTTGCAGAGTGGTGGACAGAAACTCAAGTATAGGTTCTTGGAAAGAATGTTTTCCCTTAAAACTTGCGATGTTAAATTGAGAGTTTTCATATGTAGACATAGAAGGCATACCTTTTTTGAGGCTTGGAAATTTTAAGACCTTATCTGACATCTATCTCTCCTTTGTGACTGGATCTATCTCAATATAATCTTCAAGATGGTGTTGACAACAAGGAGTCTACAATTTCTCTTACCCAAAAGGTCTGAAGCTTGGAACCTTACATTCAAGAGCCTTTTGTTCAATAGTTTTTGATCTCATCTTTGTTGTTGTGGCAACAATTTGGTGATCAAGCTCTTCTTCCCATTGGTTCCTTTGTTGCTCATCACCTAGAGTCTATGTCACTTGGTTAGAAACTAACTTTTTCTCATAACCTTGAGCTTCCATGTATTGTTCCAACTTGATTTTATACAACTACTTAAACAAGTCAAGCAAATTTTTTTTCTCTTCACCCTCCTCCTTTATTTTAACAAAATCTGAGCTCTGAAGCTGATTAAAAAATGTTTCATGTTGATCAAGCATGAAAAAGTTTCCTTGGGACTGGTTAAAATTCTGAGTGTGCTACCAATCAGGCTAAGAAGGGGGGGTGGGTGGTAAGCATGATGATCTAGCTACTCTAGACTCTCTTACTATTTCTTTGGTGCCCATGATGCTTGATCATAAGCATGTGCAGGGGCATATTGATTAGGGGCATGTTGAACATATTGACATCCTACTATGGTATGATAGCTTGGACTAAAAATTGCCTTTGGATGATTTTCATATGGTTGTTGCTTAGCCCATTGAACACAATTCTCATGATATGATGGTGAGTAACTTGACTGTCCATAATAACTTGACATGTCTACTCATATAGTTGGCTAGAACTTTGAATATGAAAGATTTAAAATATACAAGCACTTGATCTTTTGAAACTAATAGACCCTTTGGAGTCACTAGATATGAAAAAAAATGACCACTTCTAGGTCTGCATTATGTTATCAGCATATCAGAGATAACATAGCTTTAAAAATGAACTTCTTTTTGGGGTCCCACTGGGCGTGTCGAAACTGTTATACACTAAATTTTTCACCCTGCCAAGCGCTTGAGCCTAGAAATCTAGTATAACATGGGAATAACTTCTAGGTTGTGGGACCTCAGCTAATTGAAATGAATCCTCTGGGTTCTAGGCTGGTTCCTCTTGGATAATCACCTAATCTGCTCTTGAACATGAAAGAAAACTTGGAAGGAAAAGGGATAGAAGGAATAATTTGAAAAGAAATGATTGAAAAGCAAATTATCCTACAAGGTGATACACCGAAGGTAACATGAATCATAACACAGTGACCAAACTAGCATGAAAGCTCTGAGATCTAGTAGAACACAATATTTCTGAATAGGCTTGCATAAGTATTTCATAGAGAGGTCTAAAATGGAAAGAGGCTATTCAAGGAAAGAGAAGACTTCACAAACAATAGCTTTCCCAAGGGAAAGGACATAGACTATGACCTTCAAACAAACATTCACTCCAAAAAATAGGCACACGAATGAGAAAAAATAACCAAGGATGAACAAAATCCACAAGATTATCTAAATCAAATCAAACACAATAGTTCACAAAGATGTAGAAAGAAAGAAGGCTCAAGAACTCTAAGACTTCTCTAACATGAGCCACTATATTATATTTCAGCAAGAGAAGTAGAGACAAGGAAACACTTGAAGATAGAGAAGATGTCTTAGAAAACTCTTACATAATCTAGAATTCAATGAGAAGTTACAACAAAAAGAAAACTTGAGGGCAGAGAAAATGCCACAAAAATCTTCCATCTGCTGAAAAACTCCCCTAGCACACAGGCTCAGGAGTTGATTCATTAATCAATTAGAGAAGATTTAGGGTTCCAATAGATATATCATAAATAATGAAGAAACCCTAAAGCAGTCAAGTCCACCCATTAATGTCTCCTATAAATATCTCAAAAGATCAGATTTGGCCATGAATGCACCTCCCATCATCATAAATTTGATCAGAGAAGTCAGCTTGACCCATATTTCTCATCTATAACTTGAAAGACCAAGCCATCGCCATGAAACCTTGAGAATCAGATTTGAATTTTTAAATACTTGAACACAACGTTCATAGGTGTCACGGAATGCTTGATCAATGACCCAAATTTGAATCTTTACTAACTTTAAAACACGACCGTCAATCTCCTTTTCTTTATTCATTACTATCTTTACCTTGGTTTGCCATGGACATGTGTTAGCACAACTTAATGCCTTAATCAATAGATTTTGATCACCTTTTCTTCAAGCCTTTAAGCCAACCACATGATCAGAAATAACTTGCTCAGTTTTTACCTTAATTCCTGACATTAGCCTTAACTCGTCCTTAACTTATCTCAAACCCTGGGGAGTAGAAAATCTTTGTGTCACTGAACCTTTTGGTTAACTTTGAGTTTATTACAAGATTCTACGAGAGCTGCAAGATCAGACCTGTGTTTAATCTCCAGGCCACAGGAGAATATTCCATTTCTTTATGAGATTAAGAGACTGTCGTAAGATCAAAAATTGATCAATGACGCAAAATCATTCTAAGATTTAAATATACTTAACATCCTTGACCATGGGTTCATTCAGAGATTTGGCGATTGAACGCATCTCTAAGTCGTGGAAAGATTTTATTGACCCTAGGTTTATTAAGAGATCAAGCGCAAGCTATTAGATCACCTTTGCATCAACGGTCCACGTGAAATATCCATGACCTAAGAGGATATTCCCTTCTATTATGAGATCACACGACTGAAGGAAAATTGAAGTCGCTGAGTAATAGGGAATATTCTATCTCCTTTGCACAAATAAGAGGTAAATAAGAAACATTAATGCACACATGATTTAATAATCACTTAAGTCACTTGAAAAGGTAATTAATAATTAGAACATGGCATGGAGAACTAGGGTTTTTATCATGAAATGCTTAGGTTTTTTTGCACTTAGGTCCTTAAACATGAACAAGGGTAAATCAGAGACCTAGAAAAATGCAGAGAACAAGATCAAAACCTTAGGAAAAATGCAGAATCATACAAGCTAGGATCTACCCTTGTTGGAGCCTCATTTTTCTCCACTTGTAGCCAAAATTCACATAGGATAGGAAATTTGGGTAATAATTATATTAATATAATTATTTAATATATATAGTTCTATTAATAAGAGTGGCGTCCCTTGGTGAAATGGCATCTCTTGTATATTTATAATGATATGTGTGATCTCATTTATATATAACAATTGAATAAAATAATATTCAGTTCAAGATATTAGAGTGCTCGGGGGAGATGAATATATTGTCCATGGTTGGGAGGGAAATAAGGATTATTGCTAATGGATAATCGAGAACACCCTAAAAAAAATATGGTATTAGAGCGGGAATATTTCTGCCTGTTGTAAGGATTTGAGAGAGAAAATCTATGGGAGGTGATCTGCGATTCAATTGGAATTACTATAGATCACCACAAAATCCTATCCTACCCAATGATCCTATCATTTCTCCTATTCCATCGCAAGATCTCATTGTTCCTCCTAACCACCCTTCTAATTCAAGTACCTCTATGCAAGTTATTTGTGAACCCCATACAAGTGAAATGGGTTCCTCTTCCATCCAATTTAGTTTGCTTCATGATCCTATGAGTCCTTCCATATTATATACACCTCTAAATATTGGACTCACATCTTGTGGCAAGTATCCCACTGGTCAAACAAAGAATTATCAAGTCAAAGGGTTAGACTTCCATGCAAAAGGTATATTAGAACCCTTTCATATGAAATAAAAGTATGATGGCCATGGTCTTAATAAAAGATCTCAATCTCAAGGCGTTGGTATCCCTTCCAAATCAAAATCCAAACATATACCTCCCTGTTCATCCATTCCATCCATCTCAGGTCCATATATTCCTCCATCCACTAGATCAAAATCCATTTACCCTTTCCCAAATGCAATTCAACAAAGGCACACATCTATGAGAACCTTCCATCCCTCAAAAAGGCCTCCATAACCTTCCTATCTGTCCATGAATCCCATTCCATTTCCAAGCAATTTGGATGCCAAGCATAAAATCCACAAATCAAGAAATCCACATGTAGTAAAGGATCAACATATCTAGTCTAATCAACATGTAAAAAATAAGGAAGATATGATCCTTAAAGAAAACTAAATATCAAAAATGCCACAAAGTCTCATTGAGAAAAAAGAAAAATCAAAAGAAATATGGTTTCCTAAATCCCTTGTGCAAGCAATGCATTCCAAGGACCCACAAAAAAATGAAAAATCCAAATGCATGTGGATTCCCAAGAAGCTTCTCAAAGCACAATGTCCTAAATAAAAATCAAAACTGGCATCCAAATTTTCTATCCCTCATCTAAATGTATGCCATCTTCCAAATCCATTTTGGGTCTTTATGTCCCAAAATTCATATCCATTTCCCCATTAAGCCTTCGAAATCCAAAATCTCATTTCCCTCCATCACTCCATCACCCCTCAAGGTGTGTGCCAATGTTGTTCTTTCCCACATTTCCATTTAGTCAAAATAAATCCTTCCTACATTCTATCCATTATCTAACACCTATTTTCCAACCTTTCATCCATCCTATCCAATCCTTTTCCTAAATCTTTATCATATCCTATCCAATTACCCATTTCATATCCCTTTCGCATTATCCTACCAACATATTTAAGCATACTGTCATAGTCATGGTTTGTTATTATATATACTTCAAGAGAACCATCCAAAGATTAAGGTTCTTGAGTCCTTCATCCATGTCATATCATGCATCAATCTTCCAAAATGTCAAAAAAATGAAAAAATGAAAAAATGAAAAAATGAAAAAATGAAAAAAAATGAAAAAGAAAAAAGTTACCTTGATGAAAACCTAGAAAACAGTAGTGAAAACCTACAAAAAAGGTTCTTTGGGAAAGTACCATGATGAAAACCTATAAAATAGGCATCATGTTTAATTTATGAACTTCTTGCATTCCATACTTGGGGGCAGGTTTCATCCATATTTTCCTAGCATATCATACCCTTGTCATTATCCTCCATTACCTCTATCATTTCCTTCATTATCCTATGCACATCCCTCATATCCTTTATCCTATCAACACCCATATTACCCTTGTCCATTCTTGATCTTGCTTATTCCTATCCATATCTTGTCACTGTCCAATTCATATTGTATCCTTATCCTATCCAAATCCCTCTCTTGGTCTTGACATAAAATAAGGACATTAAAAGAATATTTTCAAAACCTCTTGACATGTCCATTCCTTGCATGCCATATAGTGCACCATTTCATTACAATATCATTCTCATGTCCAATCCTTAATCTTGGCAAAAACATGTTATCCCATTTTGAGTATAGTCCTTGGCAACCTAAACAGATACAATGCAAGTGACCCTTGGCCTTTATTCATCTACCAGTCCATTTGTCCTTCCATAATTGCATTGCCTTTCTAGACACTGGGGCAATTCAAATCTTTCTCATTTAAATATTAATGTCCTAAAAAAAATCAAATATGATGCTGAAAAAATCCCTAAAAAACATAAAAAGTCCTGAAAAATCCTAAAAATTGCATAATATCCTGAAAAAAATTCAAAAGTTTCAAAAATCCTAAAAAGTGAAAAATCATCCAAAATCCTAAAGCAATAAATGTCATTTTATGACACTCATTTCATTTTCCTCATCATGTACATAATCGCTTGTTGTTTTCAATAAATTATCCCTTGCGACAAGATAGACATTTGAGTAGACACAATCTGAAGACTTGTCAAACATTGTGTTTAATGAAATCATGCATTAACAGACAATCTATCCAATCACATCAGCAATCAATCAAATCAAACTTGTCCTATGAATCAATCAACATCAATTTGTCCTTTGGCAAATATGTCATTTGTCTTATATATATTGTGGTATACTCGAAACTAGATAGTACCTGTCTTCGACGAGGTACTTCATTCCTGAAACCAAACATCATCATCATCAAACAAACTATCAACTTTGACAATAAGATCTGAATAATTGTTGACTTGCTTGGTTGAGTGAGTCTTATCTTTTATTGATTTATCTTCGGTCATGTTCTTATGCTACTCTAGGATATCACTGAGTGATAAGTGTGGTCGGGATGGTTCATGATCCTTTATTTTTGTTTTTGTCTTTTATTTGCGAGGTGTTTTTTATAAAGTTCTGGGGCACGTATGTCATATGCTTCAGGATGGATGGAAATTATCACCATGACTTTATGTGTCATGGTGCAACACATCCATTTTTCCATATTAAACAAAGCTCTCATGACAATAATACACTTATGAAAGCAATGTTTTATTGCTACTAATTATTCTTCTCTTCCATCTAATTCTAGTTTTACTAACATTTCTTCTGTCAATCCTAGCAATCATTTTCTTTTCAAAAAATTGTCCTCATGTTAATTTCTACCCAATTTTTTGAGGGGGTATCCTACCTCCATTCTTTCGATCCATTTGGGCATGATTTTTAATTTTTTCTTTGACACAACGCTCATAATCGCATTGTATCAAAGAGGGGCAAAATGTAGACACCCAAAAAAGGTTCACACCTATGGCCCTCTTTTTTAACATGTCTTCTATATTGCGTGTTTGATCACCAATATTGTTTCATTCTTCTATTATTTAAATAATAACAATTATTTAATTAATTTCTAATTTTCATCCTTTGATTTCATCATTCCTATAAATTTATCAATTATTTAATCTTGGTTCTAGGGGCAAATATTTATTTATTTTGCCCTCTTATCCTAACGTCATTCCTTTGGTAAATAAATATATTATTTAATTACTCTCTTTCCCCTTTTCCCAAAATTAAATAAATAAATTTATTTAATCAAAAATAATTTTACAACTACGAGGGAATTAATAATTTTTAATTATTAAATTCCACTCTCATTTCTAGCTCCACTTATCTCCTTTTCATGCTAATTTGTCTCCACATGTAACTCTTCCACCTTCCCCTTTTCTCTCCACTTCTAACTCCCACTTACTATTTTCTTTTTCCACTTAAATCTTTCCTCCTTCCATTTTCTCCTCCACTTAACTTGTTCATCACTCATCCTTTCCTTCACTTTAAAATGGCATTTGTTGTTAAAAATAAATATTTCCAATATTTATTTTCACTAAACTCTATCATATTTCTATTTTGTCCTCCACTTGGAAATGGCATTTTGTGTTGAAAACAAATATTTCCAATATTTATTTTCACTTAACTCTCACATATTTCTATTTCCTCATTCACTTGGAAATGCAATTTCCAAGTTTTCATCACTTAACTTGTCCTCTCATTTAATCGTGACCATCGATTGGATTTCAATCGTGTTCATAATTTGCATTTCTTTGTGTCATAACCCTCTGAATTAAATGGATAATGTTAATAAAAATTTTCATTTATTCAGTTAGACTGGGAGTGGTAATGAAGGAGACTGGATGTTTTGAACAAGAAAAAGGCGGCATGTGAAGGAGGGGCGGTGGCAGTTAGAGGAAGCCACACGTGAGTAATAAGGAAGATAGGGAGGTGTAAAGTAAAGGTGAGTGAGGTGGCAAAGTAAAAAGAGGAAGCCACAGTTCTAGAGGGGAGTCAACACGTTAAACCATATGATAGGGGATTGAAGTTTTCAATATATCGGTTGAGGGTGTGTGAGTTTCTTTAAAGAAACTAAGAGATTGCATGTGACATGCACAGAGTGATTGGTGGAGATTTTTGGGGAAAAATGTTGAATCAAATGCAACGCGGAATATATACCACCATTGCTAGAACTCTTGAGGAGGGACCTCACTGCCATTGGGGGGAAAAAGATATGCAGAATTGAAAAAGGAACCAACGCATGGCATAGAAAGAAGGAAAATGTAGCAGCAACAGGGGAATTGAAGAGAAAGTGGTGGATTCTCAGGTTCCAAACTCTTGTTTATTTTTTTTCTTAAATATAAATAGAATCTAGTTGGGCATACGATAAGAATTATTTTGTTTTTCCTTTCATTGTTGGATGAGTTTTATAGTTGAAAGATGGGAACCTCTGTTATTTTCTGCAAGCATTAGATTTCATCTATAGTTGTTTACCCTTCGTAGAAAATTGGTTTTTCATATTATAGGATGGTAGGAAATTGTGTTACAAAATGCAGATTTGATTGTTATTATAGCCATACATAATGGAATAACCCAGGTTTTCAAAATTTATATAAATAGGAACTGTTGTAGGCAGACCTAGTTTGAAATGCTTTTATCCTGATTAAGAAATGTATAAACCAGCAAAGAACATAGATATCACTATTCAATTTTTTTTCGTATTTAATTATAGATCTTATCAATGATTTAGAAATTTTTCTTTTTGTTGAAATCTAGAAATGTCATACAAATTGCAGAGAAGTTACCTTGTTATTCATAGCAGCTGAATTCGAGACCATATAGATAAAGAACATGAATGTTTTCCCTAGTTTTCCAATATTTATGTTTTAATTCTGCGATTACTAAGGAAACAAATCAGAGAACTTAGAAAAAGGTGAAATTTTCCTCTTAATGAATTTAAAACCAAACTGAAAACAAAAACAGTAATATCAGACAATTTTGAAAATTTGAATAAGTAAAGGACTGGTTTTTCTTTGATTAATAATTTCATATTAGAAACCTTGTCTGTGCCTCCATAAACACAACTGGAAATTACAAAAAAATCAATCAACCATTTTATTTTGTTAGTGCATATAATTCATTCAGTGGAAGATTTCCAGCAACATGTTAGTTCACTTTTTGTTGAAAATAATTAAACTTTACTTGAGATTTAGAAAGGTTATATGGAAAACTTGTTTGGGAAAATTTATCAAAAAGGAAAACTAATATTTACATAATTTAAACAGAGAGATGAATTTTCAAATCAAAGTTGGAACTAGAATTGAAATGAGGAAAACTTATTTTCTTTATGCTGCATTTTCATTGTGGTGTTGTTTTTATGTTTTATTTAAAATTTGAAATTGAAAGGAAGGTGTAGGATGTGGAATCCTAGGAAAGGGTAATTTTATTTTACATTACCTGCTAGTAGAATTTTGGTTTTTAAAAGTGCTTTGGCCAAATCTTGGTAACACATGTTTGTTTAAATGTGTATGGTTATGTTTCATCTTCTTGAATCTATGAATAGAATCTATTTAGAAATTTGTGGAAAGTAGTTAGATATCACAGACACACCAGATTCCTTCTGATCCATCAGTGCCAAGAGATAGACTTCTTGGGAAGGGTTGGTGTGCTCTTCATTTTAGGATGAGCCCCTTAACCACACTATCATCTCAAGATTTGCATTTGAATAGGAGTTCGATGGCTTAGGAGACCAGAGCTTGTAGATGGACCATTGTTCGATGGCATTTATGATGTTGATTTTATGGCCTTATGGCCTTGTACATGATGTAATTGTATTTATCTTTATATTATGATGTAAGATATTTGACATAGATGGTCGACATCCTAATACATTGAACATTGTAATTTTAAAGCTTATGGATTATTGTGATTCGACAGTATGGTCAACTTCTCTTGGTTGTGTTATCTTTATTTAATGTTAAAATGAAATTATGGAAAAATAGAATTATGTGTTCATGATTACTTGATTACTTGAAATTTTTTGTTGATTAGTCTTTAGCGTTGACCGACTATGACTTTGGAATTGACACAGGAGAAATTTTAGCATGTTTAGCTTATGTGTCTTTATTTGGAAAAATCATTCTTTACATGTGGTATCAGAGTTGTGTTTAAATATTGGGACCTGGGTCTTCTATTGCTAAGTTGTGTACTTATGCTTGGTTCAGGGGATAATCTAACACTGTGGATACCAGGAATAGTAAACAGGATAGTTCTAGCAATGATTAGAATGGTGAATCTAACCAAAGAATTGATCAGATTTTGGCTCTCTTAACCCAGCAGGGTAATCTCTTGCAACAACAAGGAGAGTGTATGGATAATCTTGAGTAGGATCTGAGAGCTAGACCAGCTGATGAGGAGAGAAGGAAGAGGGAAGAATATCTGAGGCTTGAGTATCAGCGTAAATAGAAAGAATATTTGAGACTTGAGGCTCAGAGGAAAAAAGAAGAGGATAGGAGGAATGAGGAACATATGAAACATGATGTTGATCATAGGGCTGCAACAGTACCCAATAATAGGGAAAGGATAGTGGAGGAACTGAGAAAGGACCTCAAGAAGGTCTTACCTCCTACCTTCAATGGTAAGACTATTGGTGATGAGGTTGAGGCATGGATTATCTCCATGGAAAATTATTTCCACGCTCACAATCTTTCTGGCGAATCTAGAGCAATGTGGGGTGCTTTTTAGTTGACTGGGGAAGCTGGTACATGGTGGAATAATGAAATGGCAGAAAAGAGGATGTGGCCATGAGAGATCTCTTGGGATGATTTTCTTTTTCTTTTTTGTAAGAGGTGGTTACCACAGCTATATTATGAACAGAGAGTGCCTGAGTTCCAAAACCTGATACAGGGGGTTTTGTCTGTTACCCAGTATCATGAGAGGTTTTTCCATTTATGCCATAGTACCATCAGGATGAGTGGTTTAGAACCCACAAATTTATTCTTGGGTTATGTCCTAAGATTGGATTTGAAGTTGACATGAATGAGCCTGAAAATATGGACTTTTCTTTCAAGAAGGCATTAAGGCAGGAGCAGAAACTACAAGTATCTTCAATAAAAGGTAATTAGAGAACTAATACCTCTCAAGGATTTAAGAGGAAATTCTAGGACAATTGACCTAGATATTTTGGATGACCACAGGTTTAGAATATGAGAGGAAAAGGTAGAGGGAATGCAGACAAGAATACCAACAACCATAAGGCTCAATATCATAATAGAGGTAGCAACAGGAATGATAATAGGAGGAATAGGTATGAGGGTAGGAAAGGACCAGTGGGTGGTTGTTTCACTTGTGGAGGTGACCATTATGTCATTTCATGCCCTTAACATATAGATCATAGAGATGGGAAGGGTCCCCAGACTCAGCATCAGATTCATGTAGCAGTTGATCGTAGACAGGCAGATTTTTAGGCTACCCCAATCCAGTTTGCCGGTAAGCTCTTTGGCCAAAATGTTTTTGTTTTGATTGATACTAGGCTACTAAATTTTTTATAGATCCTAGAGTTTTTTCCCATTTATCTGTTAAACCTAGATATATGTCTGGACCATGGATGGTAGAATATGGAAATAGGGCAGAGCGTAAGGTTGAGCAATGTTTGGCTTGCAGTGAGATAGAACTTCCAAACTTTTTGACACAATTAAATCTTTATGTAGCCCCATTAGGTTCCTATGATGTCATTCTGGGCATCAATTGGTTGACTGAACATAAGGCATTAGTAAATTATAAGGACAAGTCAGTTGAATGTCTTGATGATTCAGGTATACCAACAATACTTTTGGGTGAGAAAAGGTCCTTTGAGCTTAGGAAGATTTCTGCCATGCAATTGAAGAAGGAAAAGAGGAAGGGGTGCATGATGTATGTATAATATATAAAAGATCTTGACACTCCTAGCTTAGAGGATTATCCTATCTTGCAGGAGTTCCAGGATGTGTTTCCAGAGGATTTACCACAGTTACCTCCGAAGAGGGAATTTGATTTCTCTATTGATTTAATGCCTGGAACCGAGCCTCAATCCAAGGCTCCTTATCGTATGACCACCATTGAAATGTATGAGTTGAAGACTCAGTTGATGGAACTCTTGGATAAAGGGTTCATTTTCCCTAGTGTGTCACCATGGGGAGCTCCAGTTATCTTTGTGAAGAAGAAAGATGGTACCTTGTGGTTATGCATAGATTATAGAATTCTTAACAAGGTGACTATCAAGAATAGGTATCCGCTTCCATGAATATATGAAATATTCAATCAGATGAAGGGAGAAACTATGTTCTCCAAGATTGATTTGAGATCTAGATATCATCAACTCCAAATCAAAGAAGATGACATATCCAAAACAGCTTTTAGGACAAGGTATGGACATTATGAGTTTGTTGTCTTACCTTTTGGATTGACTAATGCACCTGCAAATTTTATGAAATTGATAAACAGTGTGTTCAGAGATTGTCTGGATAAGTTTGTTGAGATTTTTATTGATGACATCTTGATTTACTCCAAGACCATGGAGGATCATGAGGAGCACTTATGAATATTTTTACAGTGACTTAGAGATAAGAATCTTTATGGGAAGTTGTATAAGTGTTCTTTCTATCATAAGGAGATTCATTACTTGGGCCACATCATCTCTATAGATGGAATTATTGTAGATCTGGCAAAGATTAAAGCCATACTTGAGTGACCAGCTCTATAGAATATGAGTGAAGTTAGAAGCTTCATGGGACTCACAGGTTATTATAGGGAAGTTTGTGGAGGGTTTCTCCAAGTTTGTAGCACCTATTACATCCCTTTAGATGAAAGTGAAAAGATATGAGTGGATTGATGTATGTGAGGGATCCTTCTAGTTGTTGAAATAGAAACTCACATCCACTCTTATTTTTATTATACTAGATCTAAATGGGCATTTCACAGTGATTATAGATGTTTTAGGTGAAGGTCTTGGAGGTGCACTCATGTAGGAGGGTAAGGTAGTGTCTTATGAGTCACGGAAGCTGAAGCAGTATGAGGTTAACTATGCACCTCATGACTTGGAATTGGCATTGATTGTGCATACTTTAGTGATGTGGAGACATTACCTTTTGGGTAAGTCGTTTGAGTTGAAAATGGATCACATGGGACTTAGGTATATATTCACACAGCCTAATTTCAATGCAAGACATAGACATTGGTTGGATTTTCTGAGTGAGCATGATTTTGGTATTGAGTACATTAAGGGAAAGGAGGATAGAGTGGCAGATTCTCTTAGTAGGATAAGACATATTGCAGCTATCTCTACTTCTAGGACACGGTTGAGGGATCACGTGTTGCAGGATATTTGAGGTGATGACCATTATGAGATGGTCAAGTCAGCCTTGCACATTGATCCATCAGATCACCATTTTGATGGATACTCTTTTGAGGATGATGGTGTTATGAGATACTAGAACAGGATGTACAGTCTCGATCGAGTAGGGTTGAGGAAGGTAGTACTTGAGGAGATGCATTGCACTCCATTTGTGGGACATCCAGGGGTAAACAAGATGATTATCAACATGAGGCCACTATATTTTTGGCTAGGGCTTAAGCGTTATGTGATAGATTTTGTATCCTAGTGTTTGGAATGCCACCGAGTCAAGGCTAAATTATATCCTCATGATATACCTAAATATAAATGGAAATTCATCAGCATGGATTTTATCCAAGTTTTACCCATGACACAATGCAGGCATGATGTAATCTTGGTAGTAGTTGACAAACTAACCAAGGTAGCTCATTTCATTCTAGAGAGTTTGAGAGATGGATCCTTGGATTTGGCCAAGAAGTTTATTCAGGAGATTTTTAGACTACATGGTGTACCAGAGACCATTATTTCTGATAGAGATACATGGATGACATCAAGGTTTTGGACAACCTTGAATGCCTCCTTGGGTACATGACTGAACTTTAGCATAGCATATCATCCTCAGACTGATGGGCAGACTAAGAGAGTAAATCAGGTTGTAGAGGATTTACTTCGGATGTATTGCATGGATCAGCAATACAAGTGGGAAGAGTATCTTCCATTGGTAGAGTTTGCCTATAAAAACTCTTACCATGCTTCATTGGGAATGGCACCATTTGAGGCACTATATGGGCAGAAGTGTCACAATCCTATCAGTTGGGATAGAGTAGAGGACATGATCATTTTTGGTCCCAATTTCTTGAGAGAGATGGAGGAGCAGATGACTCTGATTTGTGCTTGATTGAAAGATGTAGTGGATTAACAGAAGAGTTATGCGGATAGGAACCACACTTTTAGGTAGTTCTAGGAAGGGGACAGTTTTTTTGCTTGTGAGACCACATAAGAGCTCAATTACTTTTGGCAAGGCTTCCAAGCTTGTACTGAGATATGTGGGTCCTTTTGATGTATTGGAGGTGATCAACCCCATTGCTTACAGACTTTCTCTACCACTCGATCTAGCCCAAATCCATAATGTTTTTCATGTTTCTTTATTGAAACCCTATCATCCATATGCATCTCATATCTTAGATTGGTGTGTATTGTAGCTTCAGGATCTGGGGGTGGTGTTAGTGGAGCCTGTATGCATCCTAAAATGGTCGCCTAGACTTTGGGCCCCATTTCTCAATTTATCAAATCCCTGAATCAATATTTTCAAATATCAACAATATCAATTATATCAATTTCCTTGATCAAATCATAATCAA
>MU228473.1:3095270-3107976 GCA_018584345.1 Thuja plicata | reverse complement strand
GGTTTACTAGCAAGGTTATAGGCTTAATAGCTCTAGCTGAGAGCATTCTAAAAACCCTTGCACTCCATGCCTAGGGAGCTATGGATCGATTTTTGAGACCTCATTCTTGAGTGTTCTTGAATGTAAGTATTCATAGAAGTGTGACACAATTATAGCACACAGAGCCTACCCGCCTCGTTGACCAGCATACCATCAGGGTGCATGACAGAGATGTATTGCAGTATAAGGTCTAGTGGGACCAATTCTCTATGGATAGTGCTACTTGGGAGGATGTGGATGACATGCATAGATATTTTATATAGTTATTTTATTAGACTTATATATGTTCTTATTTTCTATTACTTATGTTATATGCTTAGACTTTGATACTATGATGTGTTTTTATTTGGGACTCTTAGTGACATTATGGACTTTATTGACTTGGTCAGATACTTTTGACTAAATTTGTTATGATTTATAATTATGTTAGAAATGTTTGACATTATATTAGATATTGTGGAAGTAAATGTGGGTTCATGTGATTTATAAGCTTTGAATGTTTTATTAGTTATGTTTTGAGGTGATTATATGATCGTATGTTTGGATATTGTCATGGATTATATAATGTTGATTTATATTGCAATGACTTGATGGAAAACATGATGAATTATGGATGGTTATATGATGTTAGTTTCCATATATGTTATTTAAATATGATTTGGATTTATGGACTAACCTACTGATGAACAATCTAGTGGTTTGATGGATTGACAGGATTGAAGGTGGGAGTGTGGTTCTGGAGGAGAAGTTTAGCTTCTCGATAATGGTTGATCAGAAAAATCTAAGTTTTCACACACCACGTAGTTTATTATATTATTGTACTTCAATAGATTAACAAGTTTTATTTCTAACTCTATCTCAAATAGAAAATGCATGGTGTGTGTGGAGATTTAAAAATTGATTTGAGTATGATGTAAATAAATCTTAATCTTGATGTTTTTATGGTAGAATTTAAAAGTAAATATTCTTATTTTTCTTGTCTATAATTGCAATTTGATTGATTCATCATGGAAGATGAACTTCTTAAGGGGGGAAGGATGTCATAACCCTCTGAATTAAATGGATAACATTAATAAATTTTTTTAATTTATTCAGTTAGACTGGGAGTGGTAATGAAGGAGACTGGATGTTTTGAACAAAACAAAGGTGGCGTGTGAAGAAGGGGCAGTGGCAGTTAGAGGAAGCCACGCGTGAGTAATAAGGAAGATAGGGAGGCATAAAGTAAAGGTGAGTGAGGTGGCAGAGTAAAAAGAGGAAGCCACGGTTCTAGAGGGGAGTCAACACGTTAAATCATATGATTGGGGATTGAAGTTTTCAATATATCGGTTGAGGGTGTGTGAGTTTCTTTAAAGAAACTAAGGGATTGCATGCGACATGCACAAAGGAATTGGTGGAGATTTTTGGGGGAAAATGTTGAATCAAATGTAACACAGCATATATACCACCGATTCTAGAACTCTTGAGGAGGGACCTCACTGCCATTGGGGATGGAAAAAAAAAGATAGGCAGAATTGAAAAAGGAACCAGCGCATGACATAGAAGGAAGGAAAATGTAGCAACAGCATGGGAATTGAAGAGAAAGTGGTGGATTATCAGGTTCCAATCTCTGGTTTTTTTTTTTCTTAAATATAAATAGAATCTAGTTGGGCATATGATAAGAATTATTATTTTTTTCCTTTCATTGTTGGATGAGTTTTATAGTTGAAAGATGGGAACCTCTGTTATTTTTTGCAAGCATTAGATTTTGTTGATAGTTGTTTACCCTTCGTAGAAAATTGGTTTTTCATATTATAGGATGGTAGGAAATTGTGTTATGAAATGCAGATTTGATTGTTATTATAGCTATATAGGATGGAATAACCCAAGTTTTTGAAATTTAGATAAACTGGAACTGTTGTAGGCAGACCTGGTTTGAAATGCTTTTATCCTGATTAAGAAATGTACAGACCAGTAGAGAACATAGATATCATTGTTCAATTTTTTTTCATATTTAATTATAGATCTTATCAATGATTTAGAAAATTTTCTTTTTGTTGAAATCTGGAAACGACGTACAAATTGTAGAGAAGTTACCCTGTTATTCATAGCAACTGAATTTGAGACCGTATAGATAAAGAACATGAATGTTTTCCCTAGTTTTCCAATATTTATGTTTTAATTCTGTGATTACTTAGGAAACAAATCAGAGAACTTAGAAAAGTTGAAATTTTCCTCTTAATGAATTTAAAACCAAACTGAAAACAAAAACAACAACATCAAACAATTTTAAAAATTTGAATAAGTAAAGGACTAGTTTTTCTTTGATTAATAATTTCATATTAGAAACCTTGTCTGTGCCTCCATAAACACAACTGGAAATTACAAAGAAATCAATCAACCATTTTATTCTGTTAGTGCATATAATTCATTCTGTGGAAGATTTACAGCAACATGTTAGTTCACTTTTTGTTGAAAATAATTAAACTTTACTTGAGATTTAGAAAGGTTATATGGAAAACTTGTTTGGGAAACTTTATCAAAAATGAAAACTCAGATTTACATAATTTAAACAGAGAGACAAATTTTCAAATCAAAGTTGGAACTAGAATTGAAATGAGGAAAACTTATTTTCTTTATGTTGTATTTTTGTTGTGGTGTTGTTTTTATGTTTTATTTAAAATTTGAAATTGAAAGGAAGGTGTAGGATGTGGAATCCCAGGAAAGGGTAATTTTATTTTACATTACCTGCCAATAGAAGTCTAGTTTTTAAAAGTGCTTTGGCCAAAGCTTGGTAACACATGTTTGCTTAAATGTGTATGGTTATGTTTCATCTTCCTGAATCTGTGAATAGAATCTATTTAGAAACTTGTGGAAAATAGTTAGATGTCACAGACACACCAGATTCCTTCTGATCCATCAGTGCCGAGAGATAGACTTCTTGGGAAGGTTCGGTGCGCTCTTCATTTCAAGATGAGCCCCAAGGGAGCTAACCACTCCATGGTTGGGTGGATTAAGCCCCTTAACCACACTCTCGTCTTGAGATATGTATTTGAACATGAGTTTGATGGCTTAGGAGACCAGAGCTTGTGGATGGAACATTATTCGATGGCATTTATGATATTGATTTTATGGCCTTATGGCCTTTTACATGATGTAATTGTATTTATCTTTCCATTATGATGTAAGGTATTTGACATAGATGGTCGACATCCTGATATATTGAACATTGTAATTTTAAAGCTTATGGATTATTGTGATTCGACAGTATGATCAATTTCTCTTGGTTGTATTATCTTTATTTAATGTTGAAATGAAGTTATGGAAAAATAGAATTATGTGTTCATAATTACTTGATTACTTGAACTTTTTGGTTGATTAGTCTTTAGTGTTGATCGACTATGACTTTGGAATCAACATAAGTGAAATTTTAGCATGTTTAGCTTATGTGTCTTTATTTGGAAAAATTGGTCTTTACACTTTGTCTCAATTTATTTTGTGTTTGGATAGGTTGATTGTGCATGCTTTAGAGTTTGATGGTTCCTCTTGCATGCATATTTTCTCATTTTCCTATCCTACAATACCAAATGAGTGAATGGAGGTATTCATAGTCACAACAAATTGGTGTTCTTTTCACGGGAATCATCAAATTGGTATTTTTTATGTGTGTACCCATATGAGAATTAGTGGAACAACGAAGATGTTCAGAAATTGTTTAAGAATTATGCCATAAGGTGGATAACACAAATGAAAAATATAGAGAAGTTGTATATATGCTATAGGTTAACGTCATCTTAGGAAGAAAATATAATAGGAGTTTCTAGATGGATATCCTATGTGTCATCATGTTTGATTCATGATAACCTATTCTAGGAAACGATATTAGAAGACAAAAGTATGGAACCAGTGGACATGTTCATGGCATGTGTAAAAACATGAACTTATTTTGGAGACAAGGAGTATGGTATGACTAAAATATTTATGTGGCATATATGTACCTCAGACCCAACTTGAGTTTCTAAAAAACCTTGAGCCACAGACTGGAGAAATCTCCCATTTACGGGAGCATCCTCTTCATTGAGTAACTACATCACCATCTAGCATTCAAAACTTGAGTCTAAACAATAATAGAAATTAGTTTTGGTTGTTGGGAATTACATATTTTGTATCTATAATGTCGTTATATATTGCAATCTTACAAGAAGTAATATCATATGCATGCGTAGGAGGTATTAATGTTGGAAATTAAAGGCACCGATCTGAATATTACAAGCAGTGATACTCATGTGTGCTTCAATTCCATGCCACAAACCATTTCCATTACTATGTTTAGGAGGATGTGCGATGAATCATGATACCTTTCATCTATGAAGTGAACCAAACTTTGACAAATGTAAACTTTGAACCATTTTTTGGAATTGAGTTGGCATTGAGTCAATATTTGATATATCCTCAAGGAGCTACAATGAAAACTTTCTTAGTAATTATGTAGAGAAAATTATTTACGAATTGGTGAATAATTGTGGCGATATCTATAGTTATTGAGCCCATATTTTTGGTGTTTTTGAAGGCTGAGTAATCATCTTCACCTTAATTATAAAGGACTACAATATATCTCTTGGTATTGCTTTTATTTTTCATTGGCTTCTGTTGGGATTGAGAAACAAACTTGATGTTGAACATATGGTATTCTCAATCTTGCCACACATGTACATAACAAAGTTGTGACTAGTTTGGTAGCTGCAGTTCAAACTCTGTGAATAAGAGTGATTTCTCTATTGAAAATAGAGATGAACATGTATTGGAGACATATAAGGAATTAAGACATAAATCACAGGATATATGCTTTTGAATTAAGCATCTCATTTAGAAGTTGCTAAATGTTTTTCTGAAGTATGAGCTATAACTTGAGGATAATATTTGATATCGTGGTTTCCAAGGAAATACCAAGCATGAATAATCGTTGGTGGATTATAAATATTATTATTACAAATATGAAAAAAAGGATGGGCATCCAACAAAAAACATACAAAGGAAGTATATAATTGCCTTTTATATCTAATGGAGTTAGACACGAGTTTGGACACAAAATGGAAGCTACGAGTAAGAAAACAATTGATTTATCAGTATGAAGATAAAATCATAAATACTAGTAATTGACCTCCTAGTGATAAGAATCTGCATTGTGATGTGTAGACCCGAATCAATATCTACATACAAGATGTAGTATGAGGTGATTATTGTGCACCATCATTAATCCTTATGAAGGGGAATGAAGCAACTCCACTTTTATGTGTCATTAGAGTAAAAGTGGGGCTGAAGATTATTATTTTGTGTGGGAAATCATGGTGGCTAGATTTATATTTAGCATTGGAACCATAAATTTCCTTATAGGAGAATGACTCTATAAACAAAGACTGCTTTGATTCAAACTACTGTATATGCCCTACTGTATATATAACAATATAACTGGGTAGTACAACCAAGTGTTTGATGTGGTGCTTTGCAAAAGGATGATTATGCTAAAAGATTTATGTAAATCTTTATATATACACAGTGAGACTATATGCCAAGTGTTTGATAAAATTCCAATTCCAAACAAACTAAAATTTTAGACCAGTCTAGAACAGGTATTTACAGAGAATGAAAAAGCTATTTGAGGAATCAAAAGACAACATGAAGTGATAGTCTAAGTTTCTAGAATTTCTATATGGATCAAGAGGTATAAGAGGTTGCATTCCAAGAAGAAAAAACTTGATAATTCCCACCATGAGACTGAGTTGGTGGCTAAAGGCATTTCTTTGAAGAGAAGGAATTCACATTCAGAGGGAGTTTAAAAATCCATCAGAGGCAACCTTGGATGAGGAGGTCAAAAGGTTGATATTAGATTCAGAGGAAGTCTGACATTTCATCATAAAAAACCTTGGACGAGGAGGTCTGAAGGTTGATATCTATTCCAAAGGGAGACATATCATCATGAAGATATTCTTAATGTGTTCTTCTCTGTAAGGGAGAAGTTTGAGGTGCAAGCCCTTGTTAATGCATTGAAGTGAAACTTGAGGTGTAAGCCCTTATCACCACCCTCTGATATGGTTCATGGTGGATGTCATGTGTGTGATGCCATGAAAAAACCACATGAGAGAGTATGTGGTAATGTTCTTGTACTTGTGTGTCTACCCTCTGGGTGAGCCATGGTGAATAAAATTATGAGGTGACAATCTCACAATGATGAACACTTGTTTATCTTACCATCATTATGAGGTGATGATCTCACAATAATGGTTGATATCTCATGAATTAATATCTATGGATAACCATAATGGTGGAAATCACATGAGGGGATATCTAGGGATAAGCCATATTGGTGGATATTACATGTGGAGATATCTATAATCCATAATGGTGGGTATCAAGTGAGGTGAAATCTATAGATAGCCATAATAGTGGATATCATGTGAAGTGATATCTATGGATAAGTCATGATGGTTGATATCACAGAAAGGTGATATCTTTTATTTCCACATATGGATGTAGCCATTTTGGTCAATCATCACAATAAGATTATGTAACTTATAAACGTTAAGAAGGATTCCTCCCTAGCTAAGAGGGAGTGTTGATTTCTAGCATCGAGAGGATTGTTTGATGGTAAAAATGATGACATTATTTTTCCATTAGTATACAAACAACACTTTCAATAAGCATACACTAAAAGACACGACAAAGAGAAAACCAAAAATGAAGATACAAGAGATCACCAAAAATGGCTAAGTACAAAGAAAACCGATGACACAATTTTGTGTGTAAACCAAAATTGCAAAGTTAGAAGGATAAAGTGGAACCTGATAGAGGAACCCGACATGCAGGATATAGTGCAACCTGAGAGACAGTTAAAGAGAAAACTAAGATAATAGTTCAAGCAAGGAACTTGAGAGACATTTAAAGAGAAAACTGACAGAACAGTTCAAGCAAGGAACCCGAAAGACAGTAAACTAACTTCAGAGCATAACCGAGCGTCAGAAACCAAAAGTTAGTTGCAGCCCGCAAAAATTGGATCTGAATTCCATGTCAGATAAAATAGTATTATTCTATTTAGAGAATCTTTTTTTTTTTTAAACCATTTCTGTAGGGACAGGTAACATGAATGTAAGTTCTTTAATCAATCTAACTGATTTAAAACACATATACTATGAGATCAAGGTAAAGTTTTAAACCTGAGCTTAGAGTTAACATTGTTTTTCATGAAACTTGATTAAGTCAATCGATCTTATAAATAGATGATGCAATCATTTATTATACATGTGTGAATATAGAAGAGAGGATGAATGAATCCTATGAGCACATCTATGGATCAGACTGAAAGTTTCATGAACCAGACTAGCAAAAGGTGAATTTGGTTATCAGAACCAAGAACAGAGGCTACCGAGAATCAGAGGTATTATTCAATCACATTAGGTGATATTTTATTCATGTAATCTTGAATGTATCTATATCAGCAATAGGATATTGCATATACCAGGTCAAATTATAATTTTCTATCATTCTACCAAGTGAAGAAAAGTGTAAAAATACTTTCAAGGAAGGTGGATTTAACAGTCCAACTATAAACCTCTTAACTGAGTGCACACTCAACAGTGTTGCTAAAGCTCTTACTGAGTAGATTTTAACAGGTCTCCACAAATACTCTTAACTGGGTAGATCATCAAAAGTGATCAAATTGTAAGCCTTAACCGGCCCCTTCCAATCTGCAGATAGTGAAAATTTTGTGGGTGCCATCCCCACCACATTTTTTACTTCCTAATAGGAGTTTTCTGTGATATCATATCTTGTGTTATGTGTCAATTACTTTCATGAATATTTCTATGAATGTTCACATGTATGTTAAGTTTATGAATTGATACATCTTACATCAAGATAGTATAGATCAGATGGTTGGATAAACAATTGATTGCACAAAGGTTAATTGATTAAAGTATACAAAACATTTAAAGGTATTGATTCACCCCTCCCATCTTAGTACACAATTCTCATTAATTCCAACAATTGGTATCAGAGCTCAGTCTCTTGTTTGGAAAGCTTAAAGGCTTAAGAGAAAATATCACACAATGGAGAAGTACAGACTTGACAAAAGTATTGAGAATAAGAAGCTAGAAATTCAAATATTCTATGAGTAGTATAAAGAAGCTAGAATCAATATGAGATAGTTGTTAGATGAAACAAATATTATGGCATCTCATTGTAATGAAACAAATTATCATGAGGAAGAGATACCAAATTTCTTTGAGTCTTCAGGATCAACTACAAGCAAAGCATCAGACACATAAGAAGAGAGAATCATAAGCCTAACTGAAATTGGTCAAGAGACACAGATGGTAAGGATGATTGATGTCATGAAAAATGCTAGACAAACTGAGCAAGAAAGAACACTAGATATTGATGATAGAAGAAAGATTACAGAAAAGCTACAAGAGAAAGATTCTAAAATACAGAAACTCACAGAGCATCACCATGAGATTAAAAATTAGATTATTCTTATGAGTCAAGAGGCAAATAGAATAAATGTTGAACTCATTGAAATAATATAACCTATCAGTGAGCTAAGGGATGAAAATAAAAAGTTGAAACATGAAATACAAATTCAGCAGTAGCATAATGAAATTTTAAAGAAAGTTGAAGAAAGCAATAAAAGAATGGATGATTTTCTTGAAGGACAATGAAGAGTCAACAACAACATTGGTCTAGGATTTACCAAGAATGGAGAATCACCCAATCAAGATGATCCAAAGAATGTCTATGAAAATATGAGACCAAGAAAGCTGACATGCAATCACTGTGGAAAGCAAGGCCACACATCAAATGTATGCAGAGGAAAAATGAAAGGTATTCCTAAATCTACATCTTCATTCATAGGATTTTGTTATAAATGTAACAAGAAAGAACATAGATCATATGAATGTAAGTCTGAGATGAAACAACCTAAGAAGGAAACCTACATGGAAAAATATTGTCCTACTTGCAAAATGAATGGGCACACAACTCTTGAATGCTGGAAAAAGAAAAGGCAAGCATGAAATCATAAAAGTCAAGAAACTCCCTATCAACCAAAAAGAGTCGATAACTAGTATGTATGGGATTACAACACTTGGAAAAATTGTACATCATGTGGAAGATTTGGTCACATTGCTGCAAACTGTATGAGACAGTGGACTAGAATGTCTAGAGGCTGGACTAACCCCGGAATGGCATGCTTACATTGTCATAAAGTTGGTCATCTCAAGAAAGACTGCGAAGATTGAATGACAGAGACCAGCACATATCCCAATGGAAATACCATTGAAGACATCCAGAGTGTAAGAGATAAAATGTGGATAAAATCTTCAAACAATGATGAATCTAGACCAAGCAATGCAAATGGTGATACCCCATCCAACGGATCCAGTGACATCACCACCCCCACCTAAGCAAAACAAGTAAGTATGCAACTACATTACACTATGTGTTACTTTAAATTAGTTCCATAATATGTTGATGAATGCCAAATTATCATAAGTAAAGATGCACCATGGTATTACTTGTTAAAATTTGTGATATTTATGCTATCGGGCATACATACCAAAATCCATCGGTATACGCTCAAAACTGAAACTGCATACACTTACTGAGAAGCATTGGTTAACATGAGAAAGAAAAGTTCCTAGTGTAAATCAAGACTCGTCGATAATTAAGTAAAGTGAACAAGTTGTTTGCTACACCGAAACCCGTCAGTAAAAGCAAGAGGTATGACGACTACCCAAAAAAAATGTATTAACACCGAAAATGGAAGTTAATGTCTTAGCCACTGAGCTCCGTCTTCACACATCGAGGAGTAGGTAAGAATTGATGACTCACTTTTAGGGAAAACAACTATAAAAAGGCGACAAAGGGTCTCATTGTTCACCACGACAAGAGTAGAACGACGAGAGCAAATTTTGTGCAAACAATGATAGGATCACAGAGAAACTGCAACTCGACATAGAGCACTCCTAGAACATTAGAAATTGCTACTAGTGTAAATAGTAAGTTATACGACAACTGAAAACTCTATTTTATGCATTTCTAAGAAAGCCCTAAATCTGAAAAAAATGGCCACAACTTCAAGAACCACCAAATCAAAGAACACCAAGAATGATGAGGTTAAGCTTATCAAAAATTCTATATGTGAGGAGCCACACTACAAGATTTACCCTAAGGTTGCCTCACAACCTGACAATGCTACAACATTCTCATGAATACTAGCTAGGGTTTTGCTCCTCGAAGATGTGTGAGCTTACATCCACTGCAAGATTATAGAAATTGGTGATTTGGAGGTAGAACAAGCTTACAAGAAGATGTGTAATGAAGATGGATCCTTAAAAGATAAACATAAACACATAGAGGTGAAAGGGCTCACTAATGCCTTGTTATTCCTGAAGGTTTTCAAAATTGAATGGATTCGATTAGTACTGAGTCGAATGCACAATAAAAAACTATGGCTGGATGAACCAAAGATGATAACCCGAGATGTTATCCATGTAGTCACAGGTTACCCTGTAGCCAAAAAGGTAAAAGCATTGAAGCATCCACCCAAGACTGAGATTAAAAAGAACACAGGAGCCAAATGGGATGGAAGAGGATTGAAGGTATCCACAATTACCGATGATGAGATGAAATTTAGAGCATGTGTTCTAGGCTACAAATGTAGGATTTGAGAGACAAATCCATAGAACCTGAAGAACACCTGCATGCAAGAACCTATTGCAATAAAGAATCTGGAAGAGGGAAAGAGAAGAACTCAGAAGTTGCTCAAAAATGTAAGAACGAAATTATAATCTGAATTAATGAAAAATAAGCTAAAAAGTTCAACCTATAAAGGTGAATGAAACCCTAAAACTAGAAAAGCTAGGTTGCACATTAATAATTAATATAAATATTAATTATAATGCACCTAAGAGATAGCTTAAGTAAACTAGAGTAATAAACAAATTAATTAATTAAATCAAAGTGATCTAATTAATAAGTGTAAATAGATAATTACTCTAACACCCCCCCTTAAGTGAAGCTCAGGAGGTAAGCTAACCTAGCATAGCTATGAAAGCATGAAAATGGGTCCTGGAAACAAGACCTGATCAGGTACCCAAGCACAACCAAATCTCTGTAAAGCGGAGAAATAGAGAAAACCACATGGGAAAAATGCTACTCCAAGAAGAGATAGAAAAAAAATGTAGAAAATAATGGCTCAAGAGACTCTCTCAAAACCATAAGTACAATCAAACCCCCCATGAGAGAGCGATGAGACACCAAAGCCCCCCCAGAATGATGGAACCCCTATAGGAATGATCGAACCAATGGAACTCCAATGTGGAAGAAACAGAGGTACGGAGCAACAAGGAAACCCCCGAATGAGAGGTGAAACCGGAAGGCCAAGCTGGTGCTCAAAGGAGAATGAATGAGACTCCTGGAATGGAGTCCCTAATGAAGGTGGGCCAATAGATGGGCTGAATCTATCAGCTGGGAGGAGATGACTGTCCTCGGATATGCCCTCAACAACTGGAGGGGAAGGCTCGATGCAGGGAGGGACCATAACAGGCATTGCTGAAGAAGAATCATGCTAAACAAATGCAGGTGCAATAGGAGGAGGAGGTGGAGAAGCCACAACACTAATCTCAGGAGCAACACAGAAGTTTAGGTGACCTGACTTCTTCTCACTAGGCACTCGTGAGGTAGGAGAGATATTCTCTAACACTAGAGATGGTGGACCAAAATGGGAGAAGGAGTACAAGTAGGTGGCATGATCAAATATCCCTGTAGCAATAATGTGGTCAGTTGCACTATCTCGGATGTGTACAAAATCTGCAGTGAACTCAACTATCTTCTCTGTCCTGCTGTGAGTAATATGATAAATGGAGAGAAGGTTCGATGACAAGGATGGAACACATAGTACATCATGGAATGCACCACCATCGATGTCAATAGAGATCTAACCACACACAGGCATAACAATGTCATTCCCCATCAAGATGTGTGGGGTAGGAGAGGCCGTAAAAGATGAGAAGGAACTCTGAGAAGATGCCATATGAAGTGAAGCACCATAATCCAGAAATCACCTAGAAGAGGGAGAAATGGAAGAAGCACATAAGGCATGACCCTTTCCATTGTCTGACCCATCTGCCTGAGATGATGAGGAAGACTAGCAAGAAGAGGAAGAAGGAATATCAATATTGCTCTTATGAAGAAGAGTTGTCAAATCAGCAATCTGTTGGGCATATCCATCTACCTTCTTCTGAAAGCACTGAGACTCATCATGATTGAACTTATTGCAATAAGTACACTTGGGTTTGTCTGTCTTTGATTTCCCCTTAGGTGAAGGAGGTGGGCCAGAGGAATGATGGGAAGGAGAATCCTTCCAAGATTCTATGGATGATGATACCTGTTTCTGCTTTGGTTTCCATGGAGATGGGTGAGCAACCAAGGCATGGCTCATAGAACCTAAAGCATCATTCATCTATTTAATCTTTGACTGCTCTTGAGTCAACCGACCAAAGAAGGCCGCAAAGGAAGGCATATTGTGCCTAGGACCCAAGGCATCCATAGTGGAATAGAAAGTGGAGGAGAAAATTTGGAACTCTCCACGAAGCTTTGAGAGTATCAGAAAGATACACTCATCATCTGATTTGGT
>MU228473.1:3076761-3095220 GCA_018584345.1 Thuja plicata | reverse complement strand
CATCTGATTTGGTCTTCCCACATCCCTGTAAAAGTGATCAGAGAGCATTGAACTTCATCAAGAAGTCCTCAATGGTGGAAAAACTATCAAGAGACAAGGATGTCAACTCTGCATCAAGCTGAAGTGCCTGGAATGCATTCACTATGCCAAAAAAATATGCAAACTTTCCCTAATAGGCGCGAGGAGTGGTCAAACCATCTAGATGAAACAGGAGGCTGTCTAAAATGTGCAATGTAATCAAACCCATGGCTTCATCCATTTTGTTTATGTGCTGAAGGACCTCAAACAGATGCTGCAGAATAGGTTGGTTCTCATCCAGACATGACCATAAGCCATGTGACATGAGTAGCCTGGTCATGTGTGCTTTCTAGGTGTGATAATTGTGTGGTGTCAGTCAGGCCACAGAGGGGTCTGACATTGAGAGAAGAAGTAGACAGAAGTAGAAGGGTCATTTCTAAATTAAATTACAAAAATAAAATACACCCCCCCACAATGTATAATTCTATCCCCCCCTCGTATAGCAATTAAACAAGTATAGAAAGTATAAAAAATGAGAAGATAACCTGAACACCTAATGCAGAGATGGAGGAAACAAAAGCCTCTACTTCAATGCCAAAATCTAGATCTCAAATTGCTAAATTAGCAAACAATACCAGCACCATCACGTCCGACTCAGAAACACCTTTTTGATGATATTTTGTTTTCCAAAAATGGACACTATATGCACAAGTTATGGCCAAAAAACCAATTACACCTCTGAAAACTAGCTCTCTAGAAAAAACCAGACACGGAAAAAAATTTGACGGTCGTCTACATGTTACAGGCTTGTCTACCAGAAAAATCAGGAAATTGTCAAGAAAAAAAATTCCAGCAGGGTGACATCAGCAATGACGTCACCTCTGTGCACCGATGGCAGGCGGTGGTGGCAAGTGGTGGGCCGCCGGCGGAGGTGGTGGCCGGGCGACTCCCGGGTGGCAGCACAGTGGGGGCGGCTCCAGTGGCCAGTGGGCGGCGCGTTGGTGGGGGCCAGGCCGGGGTGGCGTGCCTCAGCTGCGCTATGTAGAGCCCAAAAAACCTTTAAAAAATGTGTTTTTGCATTTTTTGCATTTTTTTCTCGATTTTCATGTCGTACGGGCTAGGAGTGAGAAATTTTCCTCTAGGGTCACTGTGGCCAAAACCAGCAAAATTTATATATTTTTCAACTCTCTTGGGCCTTCTAAGCACAATGGTGGAGTCCATTTTGGTTCAAAGTGCTCCAAAAAATAGCGCCTCCTCCAAAATGAAGAAAAAAACCTCAAAGAAGTTGTGGCTTTCATCTTCGAATCACGGATTCAAAAAACCCTTAGACTAGGCAGCAATAGGGAAGCTCTGATACCATGTAGGATTTGAGAGACAAATCCATAGAACCCGAAGAGCACCTGCATGCAAGAACCTATTACAATAAAGAAGCTAGAAGAAGGAAAGAGAAGAACTCAGAAGTTGCTCAAAAATGTAAGAGCAAAATTATAATCTGAATTAATGAAAAAGAAGCTACAAAGTTCAACCTATAAAGGTGAACGAAACCCTAAAACTAGAAAAGATAGGTTGCACATTAATAATTAATATAAATATTAATTATAATGCACCTGAGAGATAGCTTAAGTAAACTAGAGTAATAAACAACTTAATTAATTAAATCAAAGTGATCTAATTAATAAGTGTAAATAGATAATTACTCTAAAAAAAATTTCTTTCAAGCCAATAGGATGATCAACATAGCATCTGGTGCAGTAGACACAGCATACAAGATTGTGAAGAAGGGAACTCGATTGGATTTATCTGAACTTCTACTGAACCAGTTAGAAGAGAATTTGAATACTATAATAAATGCAAAGACAAATACATGTAAGTTTGGCTCACTTATCATGTGCATTTTCTTCTACTTTCAAGAAACATTTCCAATAGTAGGAGATGTCAAATGAGACACTAGAAAATCAGTCACCATGAAAATCAGTGAACACATGACCTCACTGGGAGATAATTTTGAAATAGTCATGGATGAATACTTTACTGTATTCAAAGACCGAATGCAGAAGAGGGTAAGGATCCCTGAGCAACTCATTGAGAATTTCAAAGATGAAATATGTTTCATGGTTGAAACAGACCACACTTATATCAATCCTATTGTACCAAGGACAACATGGCTACAACCAATGGAATATGAGATAAATATTGATCAGGCATCTAAAGTAATTGATGCATTGATAAATGAACCATTAGATAAGAAACAACCTAAGTTTGGAACTTATGAGGAGACTGAATCAAGAATAAAATCTAGTCTGGTTGTAAACAAAATAGTCAGGAAAAAGGACAAAATGGTCAAGAACCTCAAGAAAATAATGTCAGCAACGGAGGAAGAAACTGAATAGGAAGAATAATTTGAAAAGGAGGAAGAGACTGAAGGACAGCTACCTATCGATAAAGCTGAAGAAAAGAATGACTCCGAGGCCATAGAGTCAGGTTCACCACCTCCTCCACCAACTAAGAAGCCAAGAACCATAGCTGCTTCAAGAACAACAAGCCAAACAACTAATGATTCGAGTCCTTCACCTTTGAAGAAAGGAAAAGTTAGAACATAAAAGAGGAAATTGGCCACACCAAAAATAGGGCCAAACAAAAGAATAAGGAAGCTCATCAAAACTAGAGAAGACATTGAGGACATAGAACAAGATGAAGGTGTACAAGTAGAAAAGGTTAAAGTTCTAGAAATCATTGATGAGGTATGCAAATCTATTGCAATTTTAGGATCTGTCATTTATATTCTAAGATTAAAAGACGATTGAAATTGGATCTAGAAGATCAGAACAAAGTTGAAGATGCCATCATTGCAAAGATGTAAAAATTCATGTATCAATTCTATTTGAAGTTAATAATGTACCAAGGGAACTCTTGGATAGACTATATGCTAGATGGACATTTGCCTTAAAGAATGAAAAGGAGATAAGGGAAAGAGTATGTGTTACTCTCATGCCTTATGAATCCAAGAAGGAATAATTTGATGAAATGATGGAGAACCATAAAAAGGAGTTCTCACTCAAGTTGAGAGCCTACAAATTTCTTGAAGGGAGGCTTATAGAGATTGAAAAAGAAAGTCACAAGAAATGGAGTAAAACACTCAATAGACCTATTGAGGAAACTAGCTCTAAGAAATACCTAAAAAACCAAGATGATAATAAGGCAACTCAAGAACAGATATTAATCAAAGATGCAGAAGATGACACATCGGTTGAGTTAGACAAGGAAGAACAAGACACAACCAGCAACAAAAATATGGATGTTGCAGATGAAACATGGCCAGAGACAACCAAGGACAACATTGTGAATAACACAATCATTGACATTACCAATGATCTAGTAGAATAAGTAAAGAAAGATGAAGATGTAAATGTTACCAAGAACACAACCGATGAGTAGGATACAACATTTGATACTGCACAGGTGAACATACCAGGCAACATGCCAATATTGATGCATGCCATCAATATATTGCAAGAAATAGAAAATTCACCTCAAAAGGATTCAAGAATTCCTGAGGATGCAGGGGATGAAGGAAAGAAAGAAAACACCGATGATCAAAAAGACATTGGAGACACTCACATTGTAACTGAAACTGACAGGGTTATAGGAAGAGAATCAAAACAAACAGAAAGAGACATAACCGAGAAGGATGCATAGACAAATATAGATGAAGTGCATTAGGACATCGATGAAGGAGATAAACCCAAAGATGGAACTCCTAAGGATACCAAAAATGTTTCTACTGACAATGTAAAGGTTGATGTGGAGACGTCTACAGAAAACTGACAAGCTGACACTAAAACAAAGCAGCAAAAAGAGGCAACACCACAAGTAACTTCATCAAGTACCACAGACAAATCCAAGAAGATGGCTATGGTACTGGACTCAAGAGAAACTCTAAAGAAGAAGAAGAATAAATCCAAAAAGAGTAAGCTGGAAGTCACATTAGATGAAATCATAGAAATTCTCAAATGTGACCCAACTACACTTGATTATGAAGCATTGAAATAATACGGTGAAATATGCCAAAGGAAGGCAGTACAGGAGAAGCTAAGGAAGTAGCACTGAGACTCCATGGTACTAGAAAAAACAAGGGACATCTTGCACTAGATTTTACCTGACGTTGATGTTGATAAAAATAAACCCATACTTGATCAACTAGACACTCTCACAGAAGCAATTACAACATAGAACATTGATGCAGAGAAGGCAATAGAAGAGAGAGCAGAGCAGAAGTACCAACATAAAATTATTGAGAAAATTAGCCAAGAAGTGGCAGTTAACAAGGTAAAGCTTTCATAATTCATAAGTTAATTAGATCCAATTATCACTGAAGCTATTTCCTTGATTAAACAACTAAGCACATTGGAAAATTTCACTAAAGAGCATAGTGAAAATATAGAAAAGTTAGATTCATATCTAGCTAATAGTGCTAAAGACTTAACCACCAGAGACAATGCAATTAATTTGTATTATGAAAATATTATTGAGATCAAAAGGTTAAGGCGAGAACTGTGGAAAGCAGAGACTCAATTCAGGGAAGAAGTCACCGAGCTCCAAGCTCAACTTCTACCAAATCTGACACTGCTTCAACAGCACATCAGTTTAGCAAGACAACTGATAGCAACCCCTGAGATGTCTATAGCAGACAACATCTCCAATATGCATTCCAAGATCACACTCGAGTACATGGCTCTAGAGAACTTGAAGGAACAATGGGAGAAGATGATGGACAACATGAAGTCTTCACACTCTCACATTTTTGATAAACTATAAGGTATACACCTTTGCACTTAATATCAAAAAAGGGGGAAAATGATATGTATATGTATTGTACAAGGGGAAATATATGATATGTATAGATAGGCAGGCAACTATACAGTACTGCCGAAAAAGGGGAAAATAATGATATATCGGCATATACATAGGGGGAGTCATGAAATGACTAAGGATTATATATGTTGTACATACTTAACATTTTTTTAAAGTATTTTTCACATATCAATTTTTGATACTAATGTCAAAGGGGGAGATTGATGACATTATTTTGTCATTAGTATACAAACAACACTTATGGTAAGCATACACTGAAAGACAGGACAAAGAGAAAACCAAAAAATAAAGATACACGAGATCACCAAAAATGACTAAGTACAAAGAAAACTGAAGACACAATTTTGTGTGTAAACCAAAATTGCAAAGTCAGAAGGATAAGTGGAACCTGACGTGCAGGATATAGTGCAACTCGAGAGATGGTTAAAGAAAAAACTGAGAGAACAATTCAAGTAAGGAACCTGAGAAAACTAAGAGAACAATTCAAGCAAGGAACCCGAAAGCCAGTCAACTATCTTCAGAGCATAACCGACCGTCAGAAACTGAAAGTCAGTTGCAGCCTGCAAAAAGTGGATCTGACTTCCATGTCAAATAAAAAAATCTTATTCTATTTATAGAATCTTGATTTTTTTTTTAAAACCATTTCTTTAGGGACAAGTAACATGAATGTAAGTGCTTTAATCAGTCTAACTGATTTAAAATACATAGACTAGGAGATCAAGGTAAAGTTGTAAACCTGATCTTATAGTTAACATTATTTTTTTTGAAACTTGATGAATTAATCCATCTTATAAATAGATGATGCAATCATTTATTTTACATGTGTGAATATAGAAGAGAGGATTAATGAAGCCTATGAGCACATCTATGGATCAAACTAAAGTTTCATGAACCAAACCAGCAAAAGGTGAATTTGGTTATTAGAACCAAGAACATAGGCTACTGAGAATCAGAGGTATTATTCAATCACATTAGGTGATATATTTATTCATGTAATCTTGAATGGATCTGTATCAGCAATAGGAGATTGCATATACCAGATCAAATTGTAATTTTCTATCATTCTAACAAGTGAAGCAAAGTGTAAAAATCCTTTCAAGGAAGGTGGATTTAACAGTCCAACTATAAATCTCTTAACCAAGTGCACACTCAATAGTGTTGCTAAATCTCTTAACCGAGTAGACTTTAACAGGTCTCCACAGATACTCTTAACCAGGTAGATCATCATAAGTGATCAAATTGTAAGCCTTAACCAGCCCCTTCCAATATGTAGATAGTGAAGATTATGTGGGTGCTATCCCCATCATATTTTTCACTTTCTAACATGAGTTTTATGCGATATCATATCTTGTGTTATGTGTCAATTAATTTCATGAATGTTCACATGTATGTTAAGTTTATGAATTGATATATCTTACATCAAGATAGTATAGATCATATGGTTGGATAAACAATTTATTGCACAAAGGTTAATTGATTAAAGGATACAAAAGATTTAGAGGTGCTGATTCACCCCTCCCCTCTCAGTACACACTTCCCATTAATTCCAACAAAAAAAATTAACATGGTCTCAAGTGATGCATCACATCACTTGAGACATGAATGTTTACTATGTCATTATGCAAATAAATGGTCAAGCATTTACAATAATAAAGCATTCTCTAGATTCGTGATTATTGATATGGAAATAATCGATGGGGGACTTATTGATATGGAAACTAATTATATTGAGTCACCCTCTAGGAGTAGCTATGGTGACCATCATCATAAGATGATGAAATCACATGACTGATTCCATGATGAACACTTGTGTCTGATGTTGAGTAGGATTCCTCACTAGCTAAGAGGGAGTGTTGATTTTATTGAAGTTGTGGTCAAAATTTGCAAGCCACAATAGATATCACAAAGATTGTGATTATATTTACATTATTATTGTGAGATAATATAATCAGACTCTTGAGACTAAAGTACTGGAAGAGGAGCTCACATTTGAACATCTCTTAGACTTAATGGACCTAGATTCCACCCCTAAAAACCCAATGAAGTACTAATCATAGAGGATCAGGAGTGCCTCTTTTGAGAAGTAGAGGAAAGTAAGAGAAAAAATTGAAGAGGAGAGACTACAGGCAGAATAGGAGGAAAGGACAAAGGAAGAGCACCTCCATGGGATAGAGGAAGATCACCTCCATGAGATAGATGAAGAGAATAAGCACATTGAAGAAGAGTCTAGGAAGAAGTAGGAGGTTGATGAGCGCAACCACCAAGAATAAGCTCACTGTAAGACAAAAATTGAGGCTGAGAACAAAAGGGCCAAAGAAGAGCAGTGATGGAAAGAGGAAGAAAACAAAAAAGCAACAAAGAAATAAACTCAAGCACAAGCACATGAAGATGCTTTCTGTAAAGCTGTAGAGGCCACTGAAAAGAGACTGAAAGAGAAGGAAGCTACAAAGAACAAATAAAAGGAGGATGAAGCCTGTAAAAGAGAAGAAGGGGAAAAGAGAAAGGCTGAGGAGAAAGCCAAAACACAAGGGGAAACTAGAACTTTGGGAATAAATGTACCCATGAAATATAACAATCCTTCAGTTAATCTTTTGTCTTATCCTCTACCCAGCTCACAGATGGATCAACAGTAGAGCACGCTGCCAAACACATAAGTCGATCCGAAGGAGAACCCACATTCAGATTATTATATGGTAGAAAAACCACCACATGAGGAAGTAATAATGAAAAATTTAGATAACCTTGCTCCCAAAGGCAAACAAGCACCACCCATAGCTATGGAGAAAGTTGAGTGGGAAGATGGAATGTATGAGCTATATCAGGTCACAAACAATGAAGAAGCAATCCTAGATCCACCAAGCTAGCTTGTCGAAGCATGTAAAAGGAATCATCTAGACCAATCCTTTGTTGTGCCTTAACTCCAACACATTATGAGGGAGATAAAAAAACCATGGGTTAAGAAGGAAAAGAAGGTGCACGCCATGTACTTGACTAGGAAGAATGTTTGGGGTGAGACAGTGGCAACCATGGATGTTCCTCCCAAAGAAAAGGATGAGTCCAAGGTGAATCCCGAGCACTATGTGATACATGAGGTCACCCTTGGGAAAAGGAATAAGTGGGGTGAGCAGTAGGACCTTGACTTGGCCATTGATGTGGTCCATGACTGGTATGAAAGGGAGTACCAGAAGAAGAAAGAGGCATAAGCCTTGGAAGAAAGACTTAAGAAAAAAATTCAGGAGTTTGCTTCTCTAGTTGCATCGATGATCTTGGAAGCATCCACCTCAGAGCCAATCACTTAGGAAAAGATTAATTCTTTGAGGATGATGAAGAAGAAAGTGTTGGGGGTAGACGAATGGATCTCCACTCAGCTATAAAAATCCTGGAGCTTTCTTACCAAGCCCCTTCTAGAATATTTAAAGGCAATAAGGATACATTCTAGTATCAGACAAGAGTTAAGTGTGTGGGAAGGAAAAAATGCCTGGCATATTCAATAGAGGTAGGTAATGAAAGAAATTTTTGAGCTAGGTAAAGAGAAACTACATGAGATGGAGATCCTTGATAGTGAGACCACGGGTTATCTGAGGCTCATTTACTAACAATTAGGTCTAAATTTGGACCTCTTATATATGGTGTGAAAATATCTCACTTATTCCTCCCATGTATACATCATATCGCTTCTCAGTATGCAAGATTCGTATAGGATGTCATGGGGTTAGAAACCACCAAAGTAGATGGGTTTATGCCTATAGATTTTTGTTCATCGAGTTTGATGAGAATATGGAGAGGAGGTAGTTCCTCCCAAGAGTTTGACCGAGTAAGATTAGACAAGTGCACCAAGATCATTATAGTAACTCATGAGACCGTAAAGGTGGGAGCCCAGATACACGATCAAGTTGTCGAAGCCCAAGACAAACTTTGGGAGGTCGAGGTCCATATTTAATGCATAAAATAGCTTGATGAAGATGATATAAATGAATGCTTTAAAAATATAAGAAGTACATGGAAGACCGATCCTTAGGGTAATGGGTTCCCTCACCCCATTTTCCTCCATCTTTTGTTCGATTGAAGTTCCCTAGATCCTGGAGTCCCAGATCTTGGTGAGTGTACAGAGTTGTAATATTAATTCTTTATTTGTTTCAATGGTATGTGTTGATGTTTCTTTCTAGAGATGACCGACCACCACCCAAATGTGTTGTCAACTGTGCAATGTTAGAGGTCTAATAGGTAAAACATAACATAGAGGAGACAAATGATGTGGGTCACTTGCAAATACTTTCTCCATCACCAAGTGCGATGATCTATCATTTAAGGTTTAAGTATAGAAGAATGACATCGACACAAGGTGTTGACTCGACATTTATGAGACAATTTGGTCCCAATGTTGCAGATCTGCTAGAATGATCTTGTGTGTGCAGGAAAATTCCCCACCTTTGGAAATAGGTCCCAAGTTTCCTCTTCTATTCTCATCTTTCCCGCCTCTTTCTTTCTCTTTCAAGTTTGTAATTGTACATGGTATACATACCTGTGAATGTGTACTTCTATGTGAATATTATAAAATAATTGAGATAGTGTAAAATATTGTAAAGGAAAGATGTACATTTGTAAATCCCTATATATACACAATTTTGGGCCATTTTGAGGGTCAGTAAAATTGATGATTTTGAAGGCTATAGTAATAGTGATAGATAGTTTTTCAGAATAGCCCTTGCCTTGGGGTTTCTTTAGATGATAAGTGTATGATCCCTTGGAGATTTGTAAGGCCAAACCAGTAAAGGATAGATGTTTATAATGATAATGGAATGAATAACTCATGATTATCTCTCTACTTTCCTGGTTGTTCGTCCCAGTTATTAAAAAAATTGTATCATTTGTTGTAGTTTTGTCCTTTATTCAAGAACTTGTTGTTCGTTTATAAAATGAATCCCTTTGCTTTTTATATCTGTAATTGATGATCATGTATGTTTTAAGTAAGCTTTGGTATCTATCTTGAATATTTTTGATGGTGTTGTGTCCAAAGTGATTATAGTTAGATACGTTTCATTGTGCCTTGTCCTATCTTTTGAATTTTATTTAAAATCTGATCCTACCGTTGGTTGTCAAAAAGATCATTATGTATGTCAGAATGTCCTCATAACCAACATGCCCCTTGAAAAATTAGTCTCATGCCTAACTTAGCTCATCTAACATAGTTGTGACTCGATTATCGGGAGCTTGGGAGATATGGGAACTAGTTCCCCAACACTCTCTTTCAAGAGGAGTTGGCAGGTGCTTTAGTACCTGGTGACATCTCTCTCTCTCTCTCTCTCTCTCTCTCTCTCTCTCTCTCTCTCTCTCTCTCGTAGCCTTGTACAAGAGTTAGGTTAATAGGCAAATCAATTTTCTACACCAGAAGGATATCCTCTCCCCAAACCCATCAATATCATGAACCCCAAGTGCTTCTATACATAAACCATTATGAAATCCCAACACTTAAAATAAAAAAATACAGAAAAAATCAAAATATCCAAAAAATGTACAAACCAATAAATTTGTCCATTGGTGAAAACCACTTCATTGGCGCTATGAATGAGTAAAATGGAGAAAATATACCTTAGGAGTGATGTGTAGTAGCTAGATCTTCCATATATATGGTCATCCTTATGACCTTCCTATCTCATCCATTTATGCTTTTCTCTTTCCCATATATGTGTGGGGATCTTATCTCTCCTGTTATTCATTATCTTCCATGTCACTAGTCCAACTCACTTGATGATGAGGATTGACCTCCCTCTGTTTAAAATAAAGGACCATTTCTCCCCCATGAAAATTTCCATCCTTATATCCCATCATATTAATCTTCCCATCATACTGATATTATCCCTATTACATTGAGCTTTGACTTGCACATAACAAACACTTTGACCATATGCGCTTACATAAAAAATGAACCTTGAGAGTTGATTTCATAGTTGTCACTTATTTTGCAAACCATTATCTTACATTTATCCCTATTATTATTTGTCTTTTCCCTTAGGGATGTATACTTCCCAAGTTGGCCCATCATCAATCAATCATCGCATGGTAATATTATGTTGTAAATGAGTTGAGTAACTAAGAGGGGAGGGGTGAATCAGTTACCAAAAAAAAATCAGTCACTATTGCTCGGTTAACACAGATATTCTACTGTCACTCGGTTAACATAGAAAAACTTAAGATATTAACTATGATTATCTTTAGTAATTAATTGCAGAAACATAAACCATAAAGAAAATGAAATGTACACAGATAACACTAAGATTTAATGCAGAAACCCAATATGGGAAAAACCACCAATTGCAACTAGTCATTGTTTTTCACTCTTCTGAACTAAGCCCTATTAGGAGCCAACCCTGTTAAAGGTTACAATAACACACTATTAGGTGTGACCCTGATGGAGGATTTAATCACCCTGTAAGGAGTGGCCTTGTGAGAGGTCTTCAAACACTTCAATGTAGAAATGTCACCTTGTGAGAGGATTTACAAAAGAATGTTAAGTCTACTCTGTTAAGATATTTTGATCACTTCTACAATTGTTAGAAAGTAACAATGGATTGACTTGTTTTGGTAAGAAATTGTCTTTACTAATTCAGATCTATGTTATGGATTAAATACTTGATCCTAACTGATCAGATATTCTATTATAGTCCTCTATGTTCTATCCTTAATCATAATCCCATTTGATTTCGCCTTCACTCTTCATATCACACACACACACACACACACACACACACACACACACACACACACACACACACACACACACTATCTCCTCAATCCAAACTTGACCTTATATTTATATGATAAGCCTTGTCAAGTCGGCCTTGATATCCTTTCAAATAAAAAATAAAACTCGTGTCTATCAGCTGCATATAACTAATAATCCATAAAATATAAACTATTGTTAGTCGGATGACACTAAATGTTTTACTCGGTCAACACTGAAATCCTTCAACGCCCGACCAACACTGTAATGCCCGAGTGAACTCGGTTAGAACTAAAAATCACTTTGTTCCTCTTCAATTCCTGAGAGTGCTTGGCATGAACTGTCTGTGCTAGGATAGGATTAAACATTTTTGTAAACATCACTATACTTGTGTAAACATCAATGACAATACACAATTCAAAAATTGTCATAAAAAATATCCCTCTTTGGCATTGATGGCAACACAACATATCAAAATACAAAGAATTATAGAGCAGTAGACATAAGAATGAAATTTTTATTAATGTCCTTAGCTTCATTCTGATTCTCATCCAATTTTATTAATGTTTTTAGCTTCATTTTGATTCTCATCCAAAAACTCCCTCTGTCATTAATCTCTCTATCAGTAATCATTGTTTCATACAGTAATCTCTCCATCTTTCACTGATCATTATGACATACAGTAATCTCTCCCTCCATCACAAATTATGACATACAGTAATCTCTCCCTCTTTGACAACCAATGCCAAAGACACCAACTGACATATCCAATTAAATTGTAATGTACATGTTTGTACTGATTCATATGCAATAATCTCTAAATATCTGCATCAACATGTTAAGTATGTTTTGTAGCTCAGTTGATGCATCACTAAACTATGTTTTAGTGAGCCCCAGTTAGGGGAATTACCCCTATATTTCCTCTAAGATACAAAATTGCATCCTTAGGTAATGGTTATGTGAATATGTCTGTAATTTGTTCTTTAGTATTCACATATTCCAATCTTATTTCCTTGTCCTGAATCAATTCTCTCAAGAAATGATACTTTATTGCAATATGTTTAGTCTTAGTATGCATCATAGGGTTCTCTGAAATATTAATAGCACTAGAGTTGTCATAGTAGATAATGATTGGTTCTGTGATTTCCACCTTCACACCTGACAACAATTGTTTGAACCATATGATGTTTGAACAATTTACTGCTACAACAACATAATATGCTTCTATTGTAGATAGAGAAATGCAATTATGTTTCTTTCTTGTCCAGGAGACTAATCTTTTGCCAAGAAATAATTATCCAACACTTGTGCTCTTTCTGTCATCAACACTTCCAGCCCAATTGGCATCAGTAAAAGTCTTCAAGTCAAATTTTCCTCCTTTCTTATACCATAATCCATAATCTTCAGTACCCTTAAGATATCTCAGAATCCTTTTGATAGAAATCAAATGATTCTCTCTAGGATTAGCTAAAAACCTTGCAACAATACCAAATGCTAATGCAATATCAGGTCTTGTGTGAACAACATATTAAAGTTTACCAATCATGGGTCTGTAGGTAGTCTGGTTTACTTCCTTTGAATCATCATCCTTAGACAGCTTATGTCTAGAAGGCATAGGTGTTCCAACTGGTCTGGAGTCTTCCATCCCAAATTTCTTCAGTATCTCTTTGATGTATTTAGACTAGGTAATATAGATACCATCCTTCATCTGATAAACTTGTAAACCAACAAAGAATTTGATTTCACCAAACATAGACATCTCAAATTACTTACTCATAGCTTCTGATTATGCTTTGCATAAGTCATCATATCCAGTAAAAAATATGTCATCGACAAATATTTATGCTAGTAGTATCTTGTTTTGAGGTCCTTCTTTGATATACAAGCTACTATTGTCATTAGTTCTCTGAAATCTAATGCTTATCAAGTAACCATGCAGTCTTTCATACCAGGCTCTAGGAGCTTTCTTCAGTCCATACAATGCTTTGTGCAATTTGCAAACCATATTCCTTTTGTTAAGATCTACAAAACCTTCAGGTTTCTCAATGTAAGGTAAAGAAAAAAGCAGTAAAGAGCCTCAAGATTACAAAAAATTTGTATATTATGAACCTGATACTATACCTAAGACACAAGCAATGGCGATTGGAAAACATCCATGTCAACCATTGAATTCATCTACACAAACCCAAATAGTTCAACCTGAGTTGCAACCTGTGCAACCCGAGCTACTAGTAGAGGAAACCAAGTCACAGAATGAAGAGACTGAGTCACAGATAGAGGGAACTGAGTCTTAGACAGAGGCACCCAAGTCTCAGACAGAGGTGCCCAGGTCTCAGATAGTGGAACCTGAGTATCAGATAGAAGAACAAAAAAAAAATTTTGAGCATGGTCAACCCAGTGGAACAAGTCCAGAATCAAGAAGGAAGGATATTGTACTTTCAAAATATGTCAGAAGGCATCATGCACCAAAACAGATAATTGGAGATCAAACAGAAGGTGTAATGACAAGGAAAAAAATTAAAGGTACATGTTTGCTTAGTGAAATTGAACCTAGAACTACTAAAGATGCATTGAATGATGAAAGCTAGATCAAAGCAATGAATGAAGAGATTGAGAAGATAGAAAAGAAAAAACTCTGGAATCGTGTACCTAGACCAAAAGATAAGAATGTGATTGGTACTAAGTGGGTTTTTAGAAACAAGATGAATGAGAAAGGAGAAGTTTCCAAAAACAAGGCAAGATTAGTATGTAAAGGATGTTCTCAAGAAGAGGGTATTGATTATGGAGAAAAAATTTCTCCTTTTGTAAGACTTGAAGGAGTCAGAACTCTTCTAGCATATGTTGCACACAAAGGATACAAGGTATATCAAATGGATGTAAAATATGCACTTTAAGAATTCCATTCAGGAATGCATATTTTACATCCATTTGATATACCTTGTATCCTTTGTGTACAACATATTCTAGAAGAGTTATGACTCCTTCAAGTCTTGCAATAGGAGCAAAAGTTTCTCCATAATCAGTGCCCTCTTCTTGAGCATATCCTTTACATACTAATCTTGCCTTGTTTCTGGAAAATTCTCCTTTCTCATTCATCTTATTTTTGAAAACCCACTTAGTACCAATCACATTCTTATCTTTTGGTCTAGGTACAAGAGTTTAGGTTTTGTTCTTTTCTATCTGCTCAATCTCTTCATTCATTGCTTTGATCCAGCTTTCATCATTCAATGCACCTTTAGTAGTTATAGGTTCAATTTCACTAAGCAAACATGTACCTTTAATTTTTTCCTTGTCATTACACCTTCTGTCTGATCTCCAATTATTGTTTCTAGTGCATGATGCCTTATGACATATTTTGCAAGTACATGATCCTTCCTTCTTGATTTTGGGCTTGTTCCACTGGGTTCACCATGCTCAAAATTTTTGTTCTGTTCTTCTGTCTGATACTCGAGTTTGACTGTCTGAGACTCGGGCGCTGCTATCTAAGACTCAAGTGCCTTTGTCTGAGACTTGGTTCCCTCTATTTGTGACTTAGTCTCTTCAGTTTGTGACTCAATTCCCTCTACCAGTAGCTCGGGTTGCACAAGTTGCAAATCAGGTTGAACTATTTGGGTTTTTGTAGATGAATTCAATGGTTGATAGGGTTGTTGTCCAATCACCATTGCTTGTGTCTTAGGTATAGTATTAGGTTCATAATATACAAAGTTTCTGTAATCCTGAGGCTCTTTACTGCTTTGTTCTTCACCTCTTTCTGTAAACTCGTCAATCCTCACATGCACACTTTCTATGACTTATGAGTAGAAAGATTCAAGCATTTATATTCTTTTGTTTTACAGGAGTAGCCTAGGAATATACCTTCATCACTTTTTAAATCAAATTTTCCATTTCTTGCTTCCTTCAAGATGTAACATTTACTTCCAAATACTTTGAAATAATGAAAATTAGGTTTATAGCCATACAATAATTCAAAAGGTGTCTTCTCAGTATGTTTCTTTAGTTGAACTCGGTTCAAGGTGTGAATTGCAGTGTTGATGGCTTCCTTCTAGTATTTGGTAGCAACATTCTTTTCAATCATCAAGGTTCTTGCACAATCCATAATGGATCCGTTCCTTCTTTCTGCTATACCATTCTGTTGTGGATTACCGGGGGCAAATACTTGTCTTTTGATTCCTCTTTCATTGTAGAATTTATTAGAAATGAATTCTCCTCCTCTGTCAGATCTTAAGCATTTCAATTTCTTTCCTGTTTCTTTTTCAACTCTGGCTAGGTACCATTTGAACTTTTGAAAAGCTTTTGATTTTTCTTTGAGAAACATAACAGTCATCATTCTGGAATTATCATCAACAGATAAAATGAAATACTTCTCACCTATGTAGCTTGTTGTTCCAATTGTTCCACATAAATTAGTATGTACCAATTCCAAAACTTCTTCTGTATTGTAGTTCTTTCTCTTGAAGCTAGTTTTGACCATTTTCCTAATTTGACATTGTTTGCATATTGCTAGTTCAGGTTTCTTTAGAATAGGAATTCCTCTTACTCTTTTGTTCTTTCTTATGTTAACCAGGTTATCAAAGTTCACATGACATAATCTTTAATTCCATAACCAACTTTCTTCTACTTGTGCAATAAAACATGAAATTTCATTGAGATCAAGATAAAATAGATTACCTTTAGTTTGTTTGCCAATTCCAACTAGGTTTCCCTTACCATCTAAGAGCTTGGCCTTACCAATCATGAATTCTACCTTGAAACCAATGTTATTTAGTTGTACCACACTTAGTAGATTGTTCCTTAGTCCTTCAACCCAATAAACATTATCACATTTGATTCCTTCTGTTAAATAAATACAACCTTTACCTTTCACATAGAAGGGTTCATCATTCCCAAAACTAACACTCCCACCATTATAGTGCTCAAGATGTTCAAATTTGGTTTTATCACCATTCATGTGGTGAGAACAACCACTATCAATTATCCAAGTGTCATTCTTACTAATATGAGAGTATAGTGTTGTCTTTTGATTATCTTCATCATCTGACTCATCCTTAACAACAATATAAACCATTTCATCTTCATCTTAATCACTATCAAAATCTTTAGCAATGTAGAAAGATTTCTTACCTTTTCCCTTGTAGTTTTTGTAGCTTTTGTAATCTTTCTTGCCTTTATACTTGTTGAACTTATTCTCACCTTTGTCTTCCTTGTTTGGACACTTAGCAGCAATGTGACCAACCTCATCACATGAAAAGAAAATTAATGTTATTCTTCCTTTGTATTGTCCTTTTCCTTTTGCAGCTCTCCTTGCAAGTAATTCTTCAATGATTTCCAGATCTGCATCATCAGATTCATCATCACTGTCACTGTCAATCTATTTTCCTTTCATCTTTCCAAGGTTTAATTTAGCTTTGAATGTAGACTCAAGATTTCCAAGACTAGGAGAGTAATTTTCAAAGTTATCCAACTCAAAAGATGATAATCTTCCAATCAATCCATCTAGATTTATACCATTACTGCATATCATTTCTTGAATAGATGAAACTCTAATTGCATAGATAGGAAGTAAAGTTCTCAATACCTTGCTAACCATTGTTGTGTCTTCAATTACTCCACTGGCAGCTCTGATGACACTGACACTTTTCTTGATTCTTTCATTGTATATTGTAATGTCCTCTCCTTTCATTTTCATTAGATCAAATTGACCTCAGAGACTTTCTGCTTTGGCTCTCTTTACGTTGACATCTCCTCCATGAATATCATGTAGTTTGTTCCACATATCAAAGGTAGTAGGGCAGTCCTTGACTTCATCAAATTCGGAATAGCTGAGTGCAGAGGTTATATCAATCATCATTATGTTGTGATGCTTCATGTCTATCATATGATCCATAGTCAAAGGTCTTGGTGGTTTCACATACCTATGGTCCAAGAATTTCAAACTAGTATCTCCAATGGTAGATAGATGTAGTCTCATCAAATCTTGCCATGACGCAAAATTGTCTTTGTTAAGCTTCAGGATCTCCCTTCTATAAGACATCTCTGATCTTTAGCCTAGGCTTTGAAACCTTCCCTAAAAGCACTTGCAGCTCTGATACCAATTGTTGGAAATGAGTTTAGTAACTGAGAGGGTATGGGTGAATTAGTTACCACAAAAAAATAATCCAAGTCCCTTAGATGTCTTAAACAAATCAGTCATTGTTGCTTGGTTAACACAGATATTTTACTGTCACTCAGTTAACATAGAAAATCTTAAGATATTAACTGTGATTATCTTTAGTAATTAATTGCAGAAATATAAACCATAAAGCAAATGAAATGTACACAGATAACACCAAGATTTAATGTGGAAACCCAATATGGGAAAAACCACCAATTGCAACTAGTCACTATTTTTCACTCTTCTGAAGTGGGTCCTATTAGGAGCCAACACTATTAAAGGTTACAATAACACACTATTAGGTGTGACCCTAATAGAGGATTTAATCACCCTATAAGGAGTGGCCTTGTGAGAGGTCTTCAAACACTTCAATGTTGAAATGTCACCTTGTGAGAGGATTTACAAAAGACTAATAATTCTACTCTGTTAAGAGATTTTGATCACTGCTACAATTGTTAGAAAGTAACAATGGATTGACCTATTTTGGTAAGAAACTGTCTTTTCTGATTTAGATCTATGTTCTAGATTAACTACTTGATCCTCACTAATCGAATGTTCTGTTCTAGTCCTCTATGTTTTGTCCTTAATCAGAATCCCATCTGATTTTTCCTCCACTCTTCATATCATAAACACACACACACACACACACACACACACACACACACACACACACACACACACACACACACACACACAC
>MU228473.1:3050894-3076711 GCA_018584345.1 Thuja plicata | reverse complement strand
CACACACACACACACACACACACACACACACACACACACACACACACACACACACACACACACACACACACACACACACACACACACACACACACACACACACACACACACACACACACACACAATCTCCTCAATCCAAACTTGACCTTATAGTTATATGACAAGCCTTGTCAATTTGGCCTTGATATCCTTTCAAATAAATAATAAAACTCATGTTTGTCGGCTGCATATAACCAATAATCCATAAAATATAAATTATTGTTAGTCAGCTGACACTAACTGTTTTACACGGTCAACACTGAAATCCTTCAACGCCCGACCAACACTATAACGCCTGAGTGAACTCAGTTAGAACTAAAAATCACTTTATTCCTCTTCAATTCCTGAGAGTACTTGGCATGAATTGTTTGTGCTCGGATAGGATTAGACATTGTTGTAAACATCACTATACTTGTGTAAACATCAATGACAATACACAATTGAATAATTGTCATCAACATAATAATTTAAAGAATTGTAGATTGAATGACCACTTGTTCACAAGGTCTTTTACTATGGTTTTATTTTTTGTGTCCTAATTTATACTTACTTGAGTTCACCTTGATCTATCCATATCTTGGTTCATTTTGGGTTGGTGTACACTGAGACATTATTTTTGTGGTATGTTGTGTTTGTGGGTGTTTTAATACATGATCCAAAATGTTAGTTATTCAATCATGGTTATGCATGTGTTTTACTGGGGTGTATCTTTCACATGTCCCACCAAGTCTCTGTTAAAGTTTTGGATATTTTAAGATATTCCCAGATGACTTAACTGCATATGTTCCACCTAGATTGATAATCAACATGCATGTCCTAAACTTACCTCTTTTGTTTGAGAGTATAGTCCATGCAGAGGAACCATGTCATCCTTGTTTTTCTAGCATGTGATGCATAACTCCTTTTCCAAAATGAAACTAGGGTATTCTCTCCACATTCAACACCACTAAATCCCCATCAATCATTTCATTTCTCATATCATTATAGTTTAGTTTCACTTTGCATCTTGAGGCTCCTATTTATCCCTAGCGATCACCATTTTTTGTGTCCTTACCAGTCACTATACCACACATAAAAACATTACATGTAGTTGCATATCATTTTGCATTAGTTGCATATTATTTTGCATTAGTCGCATATTAATTTTTCATTAATTTCATACCATTTCACATCAATTGCATCCCATTAGTTTCTTTGCATCATTCAAATTATTTTATACCATCCACCTTATATCATTTTTTAGTTTCATGTTAGTCTCTCATCTAGGTACATTTCCTTAGTTACATCTCATAGTATCATATTGGTTTCTGTTGCATATTAGTCATTTCATGTGATATCCTATCATTAGGATACTTCATATAATTTCATTTAGACTCATTTAGTTGTATTGATCATTTCTCATAATTATTACATACATTGCATTTAGTTTGCATTGCATTAAATTCATCTCATCTTTTACTATAGTGTTCATTTCATTACTCATTTTTAGATTACATCTTCTCTTGATTTCACCATTCATTTGCATTCATTTTACTAATTATTTACATTAGTTCATATCATTAAATATAATTAGGTCAATTAATATTTTAATTTAGGCACCTTTTGATCATGTTTATTCATCTTTATATCATATTCTATATTCATTCATTCATATTGCATTTAGTTAGTTCAAATCACTTATTTGCATTATCATTTCATTATATAAGCATTACATATACACCCCATTATACATTATTGGATACAACATTCATAATTGATAATGCATTAATCATCACATCCTCACATAATCATATATTCTATAGGTCATTCATATAATCATTAGTACACATCATCATAGATAATGCCCTGTTTGCATAACATGTCAATACCACAATGCATATAGACTATACATAAAAATATATACATCATACATATCATTGTACATCCACTTGCATCATAAGATCATTAGTACATCATAACATACATAATCATGTCAAAACCTAGTAATCTCTTCTCAATGCATATCATATCATAAGTAGAAAATCATGCATACATATAAATCTACATCACACACATATTTTCACCTACACATCCATCCTGCATATATAATGTTAGTCCATCACTTATAATCATATACACATCATAATAATTTATAAAAACATGTATAACATGTATCCTAATATACACACACATGCATACACATAGGAGAAACATACATATATATTACTATCATCTACATAATCATCATATAAGATCATAATCATAATGTCCATCATTATTAATAAATGTCTATAAATCATAATTATAATCAAAGTCCATAAAAGTGTCAAATATCCATAATAAATGTCCATACAACATAAAGTCCATCAAATTTTGGCAAGAGACACTTCTCTTGATGACTTTTATGTTGTCATTGATGGAAACCATACATGACTCAGATGGCCACTTGTCATATTTTTTGTTACCAAAGGATTGATTGCAAATTGGCTAAGTATGGAAGAACATGGACATAACGTATAGGTCACAGTATTTGGTTCATTATGGATAGGTAATTTCAAGTTTTGTGTTGCACACCTAGGAGGATTTTATGCTACCTTATTATATGCTCACAATAATTGATGAGTTCAAACGACCAATTTAAAATTGTTTGTGTCAGTTTTCTTGTGTTTGGTGAGGAATAGTGATAATATGTTGGCTGATCGGTTAGGGATCCTATCAAGTCAATGACATAGATTGTTTTTCAGGTTTATTTTGGTAGAGCCCACATTGGTGAAGTGATATATATAGTTGTTCAAGGTTAGGGATACATTTTTGGTATAGATCTGGTCAACACTTCATGCGTTACTTAAAATATTCTTGAGGTTGACCAGTGAAGCTATTAATTTTATAAATGGATATATAAGATTGAGTTTTTATGATGATTATATATAGAGATGGTTAGATATGTTGTGGATATATGTTGTATGTGTGAATAATTTGTAATCAAAGGTTTGATTGACAGTTGAGCAGAGATTTTGTAGTGTACTAGCATGGAATTGTTTTGGCATATATGATGTTATCTTCTAGTTCACCATTTTGGATTGTAGTCTAATACTTTTTGTAAATCAGTGAGCTTTCCTAAGGTTTGTAGCCCTCTTTTGTAATTGAGTAGTGAGATCTAGGTAGTGTTCCTAAATGCATGTGCATTCCCATTTTGTACTCAAACCTTTAACAGGGTCATTACTTTTATGGGGTAATTATTTGTGGGTTCTATCCTCGCCATTATTTTTCCCTTAACTAGGTTTTCATGCAAAAATAATGGTGTTATAATGTTGTCTTTATATTTCTTTTATTTACTTTCAATTGCATTTGGCTTATGGTTGAAGAATTAGTTTAATAAGGTTAAAAAGTTTAGAACACTGATTCACCCCCCCTCTTATAATTCATTATTACTAACATCAAATGCATCATACAGGCCACAAAAAATCATACATCTTGTATATATGATCAACACAATCATGTGTCATGGTGGATGATCTAGGGAACTAGCTCACATTATCTCCACACTCACCCCCTGGCTTCCTTGTCTCTACCATCACCTCACTTTTCTTCCCTTGAGAGTCTCATTTCCACTGACCCTCCTGAGGCCACTAGTCCCCCTACATGTTGGCCTTTATCTCTCATCAAATAATGGCTCCTTCATACCCTCAGACATTGCCTAGAAGTAGAGACCCTTGTCGTACTCTTCCTCCCTTACCCGTCTCTCTTCTCTCCTATGGGTTGCAAAGAATGAGTAACCACCTTAGAGAGACCGCTTCTTCTGTTCTCTATTGATATATCTCTCACCCTAACCTATATGTATGTGCTTACCTATGGGACTTCTCTAGCTAGGCCCTTAGTTGTGTAACCTCCTTCCCACCCCCGCTACCCTTGTATCCATCTCTTTCTCTAGGATATGTTTATAAAGATACACATGTCACTCTGCCTCATCTAACTTAACTCACAACTGCCTAACCTCATCTTGGATATCTGAGAGCTTAGTCTCCATCACTATGGCCCCAATCTCCACCCACTCTTGAGAAACCTGGACACCTATGCCACCCCTACCTATTTTGTGGCCCTCTGCACTATTCTCTCCAAACCTGTGGCCTATTCCCTAGAAATATATCTCTATCTCTTTGCTAATGTTAAGGCTGCATCTAGGCTATTAGCCCAAACCCACTCTGTATCTATCTCTTCCCACGCTCTTTTTAGATGCTTCTTTAGGCTCTCCCGCTCTACATGTGATATATCCCTATCCATATCCAAAGCTACAACCCTAGCTTGAATCTCATCCTTCTCCTAACTCGTCATATCTTTAGCCTACTAGGAACTCTCTAAATCCCTCATGGGTAACATGTAATGTAGAGTAGGGCATGACAATCATACTATTGATAACATATTTTACAATAATAGGCTCATTCCTTTATCACAACCCAAAAACAAGCAACCATATTCGAAAAATTCACTCTAAAGGACAGACCCTTATCATTTAAAGACTTAAAATAGGAATGGATTCATCTTAGGTTGGCTCCCAACCAACACTCCATTATTAGTCTTCACAAACTCCAAGTTACCCCAAAGTGTATAAGTGCTCTTACAAGGCTACATGACTCCAAAAATTCTTTAGGACTTCCAAGCCTTCATCCCACTCTTGAGACACCTTAAAATATATGTAAAAAACATGATCAGAATAATAATAACTCATAAGAACTTCTGAATTTGCAAACCCCTTGGCACACCCACAACCAGGCTCATTACCTAGTAGCCTTTGCATATGAAAAAATAGGGCAAAAATTTAAAGACAAGGAATACATCCACCAAATGACCACATATTCAAATACCCTTTTGGGATTTAGAAGATATATCCAAAATGATGACAGGGCTTCTTTGGAACATGTCAGTTAATAATTGACTGGTAAATCAGACTATAGGCTTAATTAGGCCTCTTTTACAAAAAAATCTATAATAAATCTTGACTCCAAATCACCAAATTACAATTCCAAAGGATGAATCAAGTCTCATATGGAATGAATCAATAATTTACCTAACTTGGAAATGCAATTCTCCCTTCAATTCATAAACCCTCATTCTTGTTTAGTTAATTAAGCTAAATACGTAGGGTTATCTAGTTAGGTAATCCACAAATTGGCCACAAACACTTTCCTCCATACCTACAAGTTCCAAAATCCTAAACTAAACTCTTAAAGTCTCCATTCTAGCAAGTTAGAGGAAATTTCACCGGTGGAAAGGCCACAAATAATTATTTTTGTGTCCAAACCTTCAATTGTAAGGACTACAGACCCTGTTACAGTAAAAGGGTGATATCTTGCTTAGTATCCATAAAAATAAATGAGATCAGACTCATATGAAAGGTAATGCAATTGTCTGTCTTCTACAACCAACTTTAGGTTATAATATTACCATAATACGATATTGTACAATTAACTTTTATAGTCACAATATTAAGTAAAACACAGGGACAATTAGATTTCATTGCTTGGTTTTCATCTCATTATGTTTCCAACCACTATGGTTGATTCTATAGGGTGTATTTAAGGTTGGGAAAACCCTTCCAAACCAACATCAAAACCACTTTTGTTTGCTAGAGTAACTTTTGCAAGAAAAGTTGCTTGACAACTTTTCTTGCAAATTGACTCAAACTTTGACAATTTATCCTAAATGACCTAAAATAATGACCAATAGTATTCCTAGACCTTATTCCAACTCATGGAAAGAACCAACATGAAAATACTCACACTAGACCCAAATTACATCAATTTGACAATAAGAGAAACATTGCCAATTTTTGCACAACATTGCATCTTAATGACCAATTAAATAGCCAACTTGGATGCTTACTAACAAGTAATGGTCCATTAAGACCTTATTACATCACAAAAGACTCAAAACACCCTAAAAATCAAGACCATATTTATATTATTTGACATGGTTCCCCTGCACCATACACCCGACTAGAAAAAGATCTTAAGTCCTTTGAGAATTTGTATTATTGTAATCATAATTGATGAATTCACCTTATTTTTCTCCAAATGCTCTTTCATCTTGTAGTCCTTTCCATTGGATCAATTATTGAAGCTTTTCACTATTCTTTGCATTGATAGACTCCTTCCCACAAATTTTTTTTCTCCATTTTCACAAATTGACCTTATGAATGTCCTCTTGTCTTTCCCTTATCATAAAATGATGTAGAACTTACTTTCACACCTACAAACACACCTTTACCCAATTTATCTTGGACTATCATCCATTTATCTCTTGTTTCTTACTTGAAATCATTCACTTGCCCCTGCTAAACACCTTTAATCATTCCACATTTCACTCTTATGTTTTTCATCAGATTCTCTACCCCTAATCTCATTGTCTTATTAGGTTTAGAAACCACTATCTTGAAATAATTTAACTGCCCTCTAACCTCTTTTTCACTAAATGGACAAAGCACTATCCCTATCAAAATATCATCATGCTTTTCTGACCTATTTTTCTGATCTGAATTATGAATCAGATTACAATACCTAGTGTGATACCTGCGGTATTGTCAAGTTCAATATAAAAACCAGAAGAATAAAAAAAGAATTGTAAGTCAAAAATTAATCCATTCTATTCAAAATTGGATTTTATACAAATATGATGGATCCCAAGGGTCCCTAGAATACCTTGGAAACAAAATGAAGAGTCCTCATAATATTTATTAAAAATAAACTTATTAAAACTACCAAAAATTTCAAAAAACTATATAAAAATTTAGGCCTACTTGGAGAAGGCATAAATTTCTAGTCCTAGGTCTGATTTGTGAACCGTTTACTTCATTGGAAAGATAATCAAAAAATTTGAAGCCAAAAATGGGACATAAGCCTTCAAAAATATAGTTTACTGAGACATAGAAAATACTGGAAAATTAGATTTTTGTATTTCCCAATTCCATCCTAATCATTTTCACTCTTGCAACTAATTCATCCTTGACCATCTCTAGACCTTCTTTTTTCATCTTATCATCACCTTTTCTTCCCAAGGATAAATAATCCTTCACACTTACTATCCTAGCATCTTCAATCCTTGAAATGGATTCACACTCTTCATGGTTATCTTCCTCAAACTTCACAAACTCCTTCTTTCCTAACATGATCACCTTTTATACCTTGGTCTACTCCTTAACATCTTCCTGTAATGTTGTTAAAGTGAAGGTATTTCCATCTTTCTCAATATGATATTTATTGTTTCTTACATCATAAATATCATGTCTATCAAACCACCATTGTCTTCCAAGCAATGAGTGAAAACAATTCATTGACAAAACATCACAGAGAACGCTATCCTTATATCCACCAATATTTCAACTAAGGCTTGTTCATTCATCAAAATAGGCTGATCATCATTAAACCAATATAATTTATATGGTGTTTCATGAGTAATTTTTTCTAACTTTAATTTATCAACCATTCCTATGGATACTATGTTATCTATGCTTCCAGAGTCTATTACTACCTTACATACCTTTCCTTTACATTTAAAGGTGGTCTTGAATAATGTTCTCCTTTTTGTTTATTCTTTCTCCTTGGATGCTTTGAGGAGTGTTCTTCTCACCATTAGCGACTCACCAATCTCAGGAGCAACAAGCTGATTAGGAGAATGAATACTTTCACAATATTCCTCTTGCACCAATTTAACTCTTTTGTCACCACCACTTGAAGTCGAACCTTGTTTCTCTAGAAAATTCCATGCTTGATGCCCAAACTCATTGTAATGGTAGCATATTCTTGAAAATGAACTTGAACTTCTACCTCCACCAAATCTTCCTTGGAGCCTCTAAATCCACCTCTTTGATCAACAACTTGGTCTTTTCCCTTATTCGCATCTTCTTGGTCTTAATATGTATGCCTTGTACCTCTTCCTCTAATAATTATACCTCTACCTCTTCCTTTTATTTCTTGTCTCCTCTTGATATTCTCTTCAACCTTCATTTCCAACTCGTAGCATTCTTCCATCATACTAAGTGTGGTGAGAATCATCTCATCTTGGATGTTCTATTAAATAGTTTATCCATGAACCTATGGTCATGAGAGAAATCACTACACAATATTTGAAAGGTTTTGAAATGAGTCAAAGGATCAACCTTACCATTATAAGTCTACATATGAGGAATCTCCATGTATTGCGGGATAACAACATGGATGATATTCAAAGAAAAAGGACTATCAATGACACAAGTAGGAATATTGAACTTGAGTTGATTCATTATAGCAATTTATTGTTGCAAAGAAGACACAATTTGATCCAAGCTATTAATGGTAGAAATGGTAGAAGGAATGGTAGGAGGATATATGTTTGAAATATTTGGAGCATTATGAGAAATGGAAGAAATGATTGAATATGAAAAGGGCACACTAATGTAAGTGGGAATTGATGAAGGCAATGAAATACATGGCACACTTGAAGGAATGCACAGAGCAATAAGATTAAGGATGCTAATTATTGACTTGGTGGTCAACACCTCCTTGGAGTTTCATGACATGGCTTAACTACCTCATGTTGGTCAGGTTAAATCTGACATTTATATTGGGCATTGATAGTTTGAGATTTTGGTGCAACGATGAATGATTCCAACAATTGGTAGTAGGGCCTTAGGTCATGGGTTTGATTCTCCCTTCAGTGGGTGTTGAAGACTCAGTCAGTGTTGAGGGGGATATTTTTGACTTGGTGGTCATCACCTCCTTGGAGATTTGTGACATGGATTAATCTCCTCCTGTGGGTCAGGTTAAATCTGGCATTAGCATCGGGCATTGACAGTTTGAGATTTTGGTGCAACAATAAATGATTCCAAAAGCTAACATATTTTCCAAGTTGATATTTTGAATGGAAGTTGTTATGATAGGTGGAGCATAAGTGGAGACACTAGGAATTAAAGTAGAAATAAGCATATAGGTCTCAACACTAGTGGTAGGTGGAATAAAACCTAGTTCTTGAGCACAATATCTAATAGGCTTGAAATTGTTATCAATGACATGAGATACTAAGAAATGTGTTAACACCATGTTCATCATTAAGAATTAGCTTTCATAAGTCTTCTACAATAGTAATGACCTTTGGATTAGATTTTTCTTGTCCTAACTATTGTTCAAATTTCTCAAAGTCATTGGAACATTTTTGGATTTGCATAGGAGTAACTTTGAAAGCCTCATCTTCATCATGAGAAGAATAGAAATTTTTTTTCTCCATGATAGGATTGATGTCACTAGTATGCATGTTGGTCTTATCAAGATTCCTAAGAAATAAAGAAGGCTTGGGATCAAAAGAACCCATAATTCTATGGTTTCTCCTAATCAGAATTGCTATAAGTAGGACTCGAAGTGATCACACTCATGCATAAGGGAATGAGATAAAAAAATATAGATCTAATGCGATTGTAATATTTTAAAGGGTTGTGCAATCCAAGCAAAGAAGATATTTTATGAAAGGCACATCTAACTATCAAATTAAAAAATGTAAGCATGCATAAGTAGATCTAGATCTAAAGAAGCATACAAAGAAGATCATGTAAATAGGCTCTAACTACCAAATAAAAAGTATGTAAGAGACGTCGGGTTTAAAAACAATGTACACTAGGAAAGGGAAGAGCAATGCAACGTAAAATATACTAAGTGAATTACTTCCCTATTTCATGAATTGCATATTAAGAAGGTAAAATATCTCTAATAGAGTCAAGAGATTACTAGAGAAATAATTGGAAATAAGGTCTATCCTTTACTAAATAATGCAATTGAAATGGAATGGGAATGATTATTTAATGTAATTGATCTATTAGAAAATTCACTAAAAAGTTGATCAAAACATACTGATATAAACTAATATTAAGCTGAAACTGATAGAAACGGAAATTAGAAGAAAAAACTGACCTGCTCCAGAAATTTTAGTAAAAAATGGCAGGGACAAGGAAAAATTTGATCTATACCTAGGGGACAGGGTGAAATTAGATTTGTACCCAACACTTTCAGATGAAATTTTCATGGAATTTGCAACTATTCCTGCACTGTTAGATATGAAATCGCAGCTCTGTAACCTATTCTTGCACACTGAAAATTGGGGAAAAGGTTGGGAAAATAGGTTTTCATTGGTCAAACCCCTATTTAGGAATCAAAATTGAAATATGATAGATATTTCATAAATGAAATAATGTAAAAGGAAAAATTTTGATTTACCTTGCATAAAACCTCATGAACGGATGCAAAAATCACTAAAATTCATGAAGATGCTTGAATTTTATTGAAATCCAAAGATTTAACCTTGAAGTGTGATGTAGGATCCAGGATTCCCTCAAAAATTTATAGATCTATGACTTCCACTCCAAGATCAAGAATGTAGATATGCTTGATAACCACATGTAAAGGAGAGATAGAGAGAGAAGGATGAATGAATCTTCTTGCTTGATTGAGAATTCCTCTACTTGGAAATCATGGGAGAGAAAATTGCATCAATTGGATAATATTTCCTTTGATTTTATGGATCTTTAATAAATGGACACTTGGAGATCTTGAATTGGATGCTTTCCTTCGAATCTCGAATCCAAATCCTCAATTTCTCTTGCTTTTACTTTGTTGATATATAGCTTGCACTTGATTAAATTATTCAAAATGAGGGGAGATGAGGTCCCTTTGACCTGTATTCTCTCATTTTAGGATTCAAATTTTATCTAGGTTGACCACAATTGAAAATCTTAGAACAAGACCCCGATATCGGGCTCCAGGCAAAATTTGGGCCCAAAACCCTAGGGAAAGATCGCCATTGGCAATGTTTCCTGGGTAAAACAAGCTCAAAATTTATGAGGAGATTGAGAATAATGAATAGGTGCGGGAGAAGAAAAGAAATGTTGTAGGGATCAATCTTAACGGGCATTCAGACCTCAAAATCACCAAAATGGGGCCTAATAAGTCCTAACTTATCCAATTATGGGTACTAAATTTTTAGGACTATACAAGGCATGATTAAATGTTTCCTATGAGATTTTATCCTGTACTAACAAAAACTGACCAATTCTTCAATAAATTCCACAATTATCACAATAATAATTAAATGATGTTGACATTCACTAAATACTTGACATGTCAGTTACACTTTGTTTAGAACAATTCCCAAGATATATTTCCTTAAAACTTTTATCATTTAGATTCCTATTTTTTGATCTAATAATTTATAGAGTTTAAAATCAAATTTTGGATTATAGTGACATACTTTCATTCCACTTATAATTATTAACATTTTAAGTCTAAAATTGGTTCACAAGACCTTATAATTGTGATTATAGGTGTGTTTGGGCCTTTTAATGACAATGCTAAGGTATCTTGGGATCGAGATTCAAACATAGTTGGAAATTTGGAAAATAAGGCCAGTTAAAACACCCCTCCTGTCACACCGTATGTAATTATTATAACCAAGACATTCACTCGATGGAAAGACAATGTCCTTTCAAATACACTAACTAATAGTTAAACTAAGATCTACAATCATTCGAGTAATGGGAGGAAATCTAAATGAGGGGATAATTAAATGTTTGATATGATAGTTGTATTGTAACAATAAAAAAATGACTAATTCTTCAATAACATCTCGTATTTGATCACAATAATAATTAAATGTGTTGGAAATAATGGGAAGTGTGTACTGAGAGGGGAGGGGTGAATAAGTACCTCTAAATTTTTTATCTCTTTTAACCTTTATCCATTGTGTAATCAATTGTATAACCAACCATCTGTTCTATATTATCTCTGTGTAAAGATATATCAATTCTTTAACTTTAAATAACATATAAACATTCATAGAAACATTCATGAAAGTAATTGACTCATGACACAAGATATGGTAATGAAGAAAACCCCTGTTAGAAGGTAAAAACTGCGGTGGGGATGACACCCACAAAAACTTTACTATCTACAAATTGGAAGGGGTTGGTTAAGGCTTACAATTTGATCACTTCTGATGATCTACCATGTTAGGAGTATTATGTGGAGAGTGGTTAAGGTCTACTCTGTTAAGAGCTTTGGAAACATTGTTTAGTGTGCAATCAGTTAAGAGATTTATAATAGGATTGTTAAATCCACCTTTCTTGAAAGGATTTCTTCTATTTGCTACACTTTTTAGAATGCAGACAAAAATACTCATTGACCTGAGTGTATGCAATCTAACAATTTCTGATTACACATCCATTACAATTCACATGTATAAATGTATCACCTAATGTGATTGATTAATACCTTTGTTTCTCGGTAGCCTCTGTTCTTGGTTCTTGATAACCAAATTCATCTTTTGTTGTTTTGCTTCTTGAAACTCTTAGTCTGATCCATAAATGTGCTTGTTGGCTACATTCATCCTCTCATCCATAATAATTGAATGATTACAACATCTATTTATAACATAGATTGACCTAATGTAGTTTCATGTATAACAAAACTAACTCTATGATCAAAGGTTTACAACTTGACCTTGATCTCCTAGTCTACATGCTTTTTATCAGTTAGACTGATTAAAATAATTACAATAATGTTGCTTGTCCCTTAAGTAATGGTTTTAAAACAAAACAAAACTCTATAAATAGAACTTGAGTGTTTTATCTGACGTGAAAGTCAGATCAACTTTTTCTAGGATGTAACTAACTTTCAGTGTTTGGTGCTTGGTTTGCTCTAAAATCAATTAGACTATCTTTTGGTGTTCCTTGGTTGAACTTTCTATTAGGTTACTCTCTTGTTTATTCTCTCAGTTTGCACTGTATTCTTCTCATTGGGTTCCACTATCGGTTTACTCCTGTCAAGTTCCACTTTATCATCTTCGGTTTACACTTTCGATTAACACTGCAAAATTGTGTCGTCGATTTTCTCCTTGCTTAACATTTTTAGTTTGAACTAAAAACCTAACTTTTAGTATAGTGTAACCGATGGTTTAAACAACTTGTTTTCTCATTTCATACTAATGGAAAAACTTTATGTTTATCAATCTCCCTTTTTGACATTAGTATAAAAAACTGATATGTGGAGAATACTACCAAAATTTATAGTATGTTACCTTAGTCATTTTGTGACTCCCCCTATGCATATTCCGGTATAGTATAGTATGTATGTACACTTTGTCTTTATACTATCTCATCCTTTTCTCCTTTGTGCTATATTTTCCTTTTCCTTTTCCCCCCTTTTTACTATATGCTCTGCCTCTGTACATATTTCCTTTTCCCCCTTTTTTGATAGTAAGGGAAAAGGTGTATACCTATAGCTTATCAAAAATATGAGATTGAGAGGACTTGATTTCCTCCATCATCTTCTCCCATTTCTCCTTGAAATTTTCAAGAGTCATATGATCTAAGGTGTTCTATGCATGCATGTCATAGATTTTGTTTGCTACAGACATCTCAGCGGTGGCAATAAGTTGCCTTGCTGAACTTAGGTGTGTCTGCAGAAGTGTGAGGTTTGGTAACATTATAGACTATATCTTGGTAACCTCCTCTTTGAACTGTGATTATGCTTCCCAAAGTTCCTGTCTCAACCTTTTGATCTCTATGATCTTCTCATAATGCAATTTGATTGCATTTCCATCTGTGGTTAGATTTCGTGCACTTGCAGTTAGATCAGATTCAATCTTTTCTATCTTATCATTGTTATCCTTAGTAAATTTCTCCAAAGTGCATAGCTTTTGTATTAAGGAAAAAACTTCAGTTATGATTGGATCTAATTGATCTGATAACTCTGAAAGCTTTACCTTATTCTCTGCCACTTCTTGGCTGATCTTTTCTGACAATTTGTATTGAAACTTTTGTTCTGCTCGCTCCTCAATTTCCTTTTTTTGCATCTACATTCTGTGTTATGATGGCTTTTGTGAGGATGACAATTTGATCTAGAATGGGGGCATTATGATCAACATCTATGTTAGGAACAATCTGACTCAATATGTCCCTTGTGTTCTCCAGTACCAGTGAATCTTGGTACTGCTTCTTAATCTTTTCATGCAAAGCTTTCCTTTGGCATATTTCTCCATACTCTTGGAGAGATTCAAAGTCTAATGTTTTTGGGTCACATTTTGGTATTTCTATGATTTCATCTAGTGTGACTTCCAACTTGTTCTTCTTTTTTTCTTCTTCTTCTTCTATGTTCCACTTGTATGCACAACCATATCCAACTTCTTTGCTTGGTCTGATGTGCTACTTGATGGCTTTTGTGGATTTTTACCTTTTTATTGTTGCTTGGTGTTTTCCTGTCGGTTGTCTGAGGACGTCTCCTTATCAACCTTCAGTGTATCTGCAGCTTTGCCTTTTGTTTCCTTTGGCGTTGTATCAATTGTCTTTTCTTGCCCATCCTTGTCTTTTTGCACTTCATCAACATCTTTCATTTGTGCATCTTTCTCAGTGGTATCTTCATCTTTTTGTTCTCCATCGATGATATTTTGTTCATCGATTGTGTCCTTTTCTTCATATGTATCTTTTTTCTCTTCATTACCCTTGTCCTTGGGTATGCTTGCACCAGGCTTGGGGGTCTTCTCCTTTTGTGAGATTATATTGATTGCTTGAATCAATAGTGGCATTTGGCCTGGTATGTGTACTTATGCAACATCAACTGTAGTGTCCTGTTTGTCAGTTTGGTCCTTGACAATAGTGACATCTTCATCTTTCTGAATTTCATCTGCAGGATCATCGGTGATGTCAATAACAATATTATCTATTGTAGTGTCTGGCCATGTCTCATATGCAACATCCATATTATTGTTGCCTATAGTGTCCAATTCCTCTTTTTCCAATTCTACATTAGTGATAGTAATTGGTTTGGTGCTCTGTGTAGCCTGATCATCCTTGGTTTGTTGAGTTTCAGTAAGAGTAATTTGGGGCTCAAGATTTGTATCCTTTTTAGTAATATCAAGTATCTTTCTCCATTTAGCTTCACTCTTTCTGTCTAGGTCTAGTAGATGTCCTTGAAGCACTTGGTAGGCTCTCAACTTTGGTAAGACTCGTTTGGAGTAAATTTTCATCATTTCTTTGATTTTCTCCATTTTTTATTCAGGATGCATGACTGATACTAGGGCTCTTTCCTTGATTTCTTTCTCAGAGTGCAAGGCAAATGTCCATCTTACCGATAACCTATCTTGAAGTTCTTTTAGCATTTTACCTGCCAATTGTATTGGGAGGTATTTAAATATGCACATCATTTTGATGATTGCTTCCTCAATCTTATTTTGATCCAAGGGATCCAATGTTAGCCATTTCTTGATCTTTCTATCATTGATTATACCTGATTTAATGATTGAGGCACATACTTGATCAATAGTTTCAGGAATCTTATCCTTTTCCTTTTGAACAACTTCATCCTGTTCGGTGTCCTATATATCCTCCTTAGTTCTAATGAACTTTCTTCTTTTTGTAGGACCCTTTTTCTGTGTTTGAGGTTTCCTCTTATATGTCCTTACTTGACCTTTCTTTATAGGTGAAGGACTTGTGTCTTTAGTTGTTTGACTCCTAGTCCTTGTTGCAGATGTAGTCCTAGGATTCTTAGCTGGTGGAGGTAATGGGTTATCTGACTTTGTAAACTCTGAGTCACTCTTCTTTTCATCTTCACCGATGGGTGACTATCCCTCAGTTTCTTTTGTCTTTTTGGTTTCTTCTTCTATAAATGATAGCCTTTTCTTCAAGCTCTTGACCATCTTGTCTTTCTTCCTGTCTATTTTTTTTACAACCAAGCTAGTTTTGATTCTTTTTTTGGATTCTTCATAAGTGTCAAACTTGGGTTATGTTTTATCTAATAGCTCATTTATTAATGCATCAATTACATTAGATGCTTGATCTATGTTCACTTCATAGTCAAGTGGAGATAGTCATGTTGTCCTTGGTACAATAGGATTGATGTATGTGAAGTCAGTGTCTACCATGAAACATGTATCACTCTTGAATTTCTCAATTAACTGTTCGGGGATCCTTATTCTCTTCTACATTCTTTCCTTGAATCCAACACAGTATTCATCCATTACTGACTCAAAGTTATCTCCTAGTGATTTTATAAACTCACTAATCTGAATGGTTACTGGTCTTGTTGTGTCCCATTGCACATTTACTATTGATGGAAAATATTCTTGGAAGTAGAAGAATATGCACATGATAAGTGAACCAAACTTACATAAATTTGATTTTGTATTTTTGATTGTCTTTAAGTTCTCTTCTAACTGCTTGAGTAGAAGTTCTGACAGATCCAAATGAGTTCCCTTCTTGACAATCTTGTAGGTTGTATCCACAGCTCCAAATGCAATGTTGTTCATCCTTCTATCCTGAAAGAACTTATATCCTAAGACACATGTTCTAAATTTTAGTTCATCATCGGTAATGGTGGATACCTTAAGTCCTCTTCCATCACATTTAGCTCCTGCGTTCTACTCAATGTCAGCTTTAGGAGGTTGCTTCAATGCTTTTACCTTATTGGTTATTGGATAACCGGTGATAGCATGTATAACATCTTGTGTTATTGGTTTAGGCTCATCTAGCCATAGCTTTCAGTCATGGATCCTTCTCAGTACTAACCGAATCCATTCAGTCTTGAATTCCTTCAGGAACCATAGGTCATTTTTGAGCCCTTTTACTTTGATGTGTTTGTTCTCATATTTAATAGTTCCATCATCATTGCATAGCTTCTCGAAATCTTTCTCAACCTCTAGATCACCAATCTCTACAATCTTGCAGTATATGTATGCTCGCACATCTTCGGTGAGCAAAAACCTAGATGGTATTCTTGAGAATGCTCCATCATTGTTGGGTTGTGAGGAAACCTCTGGACATATGTTATAATGTGGTTCCTCATAGGTAGAGTTCTTTATAAGATTGATCTTTTTCTTCTTAATACTCTCCAGCTTAGCGGTTCTTGATGTGGTCATCATTGTTTATGAAATTAGGGCTTTCCTGCAAATGATAAATAGAGTTCTTGGTTTATGCTTGGTACTTAATTTAACCTATGTAGCTGTAAATGATCCATTTTGGAGTGCTTGTGAATCAATTTAGAGTCGCTCTGCAATGTTTTCGCTTCTTGTTCTGGTTTCGCTTTATTTCTTTGCTCTAGTCGTTGGTGAAGAAATGAAACCCTTTCATCATCTATTTATAGACTTTTCCCTAAGTTTAGTCATTAATGCTCAACCACTCCTTGGTGTGTGAAGATGGAGTCGTCGGGTGATACACTAACTTCTCTTTCGGTGATAACACAATGCTTCGGGGAGTCGTTTAACTTTTTTCTTTTATCGACAGGTTTCGGTGTTTGGCAAAGACAACTTTGTCAACTTACATGATTACTGATGGATCTTGGTTTACACTAGCAACTTTATCTTTTACATGTTAACCGATGATTCTCGATAAGTGTAAACAACTCATCTTTGAATGTATACCGATGCATTTCGGTATGTATTGACTGACGAGATAGTTTTCACAGAATCATAACAAGTAATACCATAGTGCATCTATAATCATGCTAATTTGGTATGTTAACTATGTATAATGGGACTGATGCAAAATATAACTTGGTATAATGTAGTTCCATACTTACTTTTTCTACTTAGGTGGGGATAGTGATGTCACTGAATCGATTGGATAAGGTGTCACTAGTTGCATTCCTTAGTCTAGCTTCATCAGTGTTTGTAGCTTTCCTCCACATTTTTTTCTCATCTTCCTGATGTCTTCAATGGTGTTTCCATTGGCAAAGGTGATGGTCTCTTCCATTCGATCTCTGCAATCTTTCTTGAGATGACCGACTTTATGATAGTGTAGACATGTCATTCCGGGGTTAGTCCAGCCTCTAGGCTTTATTGTCCATTGTCTCATACATTTTGCAGCAATGTGACCAAATCTTCCACATGCTATACAATTTGTCCAAGTTTTGTAATCCCATACATACTGGTTACCGACTCTATTCGGTTGATAGGAAGATTCTTAACCTTTAGGCTTCCATGCTTCCTTTTTATTTTTCCAGCATTCAAGAGTTGTGTGCCCATGCATTTTGCAAGTAGGAAAATATTTGTCCATGTAGGTTTCCTTCTTTGGTATTGTCACCTTAGATTTACATTCACATGCTTTATGTCCTTTCTTGTTACATCTATAACAAATTCCTATGAATGAAGATGTGGATTTAGGAATACCTTTTATTTTGCTCATGCAAACATTTGATGTGTGGCCTTGCTTTCCATTGTGATTACATGTCAGCTTTCTTGGTCTTGAATTTGTATAGACATTCTTTAGATCAGCTTGATTGGGTGATTCTCCATTCTCGGTATAGTCTAGTCCGGTGTTGTTGTTGGCTCTCCTTTGTCCATCAAGAAAATCATCCATCCTTTTATTGCTTTCTTCAGCTCTCTTGATTATTTCATTATGTTGTTGTTGAATTCTGATTTCTTGTTTCAATTTTTCATTTTATTCCCTTAGCTCACCTATAGCTTCTATTCTTTTAATGAGTTCAACATTCATTATGTTTGCCTCTTGACTCATAAGAATAATCTGACTTGTAATCTCATGGTGATTTTTTTTAAGTCTTTGTATTTCTGACTCTTTTTCTTGTAGCTTTTCAGTAATCTTCCTTCTATCATCAATAGCTAGAGTTCTCTCTTGCTCAGCTTGTCTAGCATTGTTCATGACATCAATCATTCTTATCATCTGTGTCTCTTGACCGATTTGTAGATATTTCACTTGTCTAGCCAGATGTTGATTGATTTCATTTAATCTTGTGATGCTTTCCTCTGATGTGTCTGATGCTTTTCTTGTAGTACATCTTGAAGACTCAAATAGATCTAGTATCTCTTCCTCGTGGTAGTCAGTTTCATTACAGCGAGATGCCATAATCTTTCTTTCATCTAACAGTTGTCTCATCTTGATTCTAGCTTCTTTATACTGCTCATAGAAGATCTAAATTTCTAGCTTCTGATTCTCAATACTTTGTCAAGTTTGTACTTCTCTATTGTATGTTCTTTTCTCTTAAGTCTTTAAGCTTTCCAAATAAGAGTTCTAGCTCTGATACCAATTGTTGGAAATAATGGGAAGTGTGTACTGAGAGGGCAGGGGTGAATCAGTACCTCTAAAACTTTTATCTCTTTTAACCTTTATCCATTGTGTAATCAATTGTATAACCAACCATCTGTTCTATATTATCTTTGTGTAAGATATATCAATTCTTTAACTTTAACAAACATGTAAACATTCATGAAAGTAATTGACTCGTAACACAAGATATGGTAACGCAGAAAACCCCTGTTAGAAGGTAAAAACTGCAGTGGGGATGACACCCACAAAAACTTCACTGTTTGTAGATTGGAAGGGGCTGGTTAAGGCTTACAATTTGATCACTTCTGATGATCTATCATGTTAGGAGTATTATGTGGAGACTGGTTAAGGTCTACTCTATTAAGAGATTTAGCAACACTGTTTAGTGTGCACTCGATTAAGAGATTTACAATAGAATTGTTAAATCCACCTTTCTTGAAAGGATTTATTATATTTGCTACACTTGTTAAAATGCAGACAAAAATACTCATTGACCAGAGTGTACGCAATCTAACAATTTTTTATTATAGATCCATTACAATTCACATGTATAAATGTATCACCTAATGTGATTGATTAATACCTTTGTTGCTCAGTAGCCTCTGTTCTTGGTTCTTGATAACCAAATTCATCTTTTGTTGCTTTGCTTCTTCAAACTCTCAGTCTGATCCATAGATGTGCTCATTGGCTACATTCATCCTCTCATACATAATAATTGAATGATTACAACATCTATTTATAACATAGATTGACCTAATGTAGTTTCACATTAACAAAACTAACTCTATGATCAAAGGTTTACAACTTGACCTTGATCTCCTAGTCTGCATGTTTTAAATCAGTTAGACCGATTAAAACAATTACAATAATGTTGCTTGTCCCTTAAGTAATGGTTTTAAAACATAACAAAACTCTATAAATAGAACTTGAGTGTTTTATCTGACGTGGAAGTCAGATCCACTTTTTCTGGGATGTAACTGACTTTCGGTGTCTGATGCTCAGTTTGCTCTGAAATCAGTTAGACTATCTTTCGGTGCTCCTTGGTTGAACTGTTTGTCGAGTTTCTCTCTTGTCTGTTCTCTCAGTTTGCACTGTATTTTGCTTGTCGGGTTCCACTGTCGGTTTATTCCTGTCAGGTTCCACTTTATCATCTTTGGTTTGCACTTTCGGTTAACACTGCAAAACTGTGTCGTCAGTTTTCTCCTTGCTTAACATTTTCGGTTTGAACTGAAAACCTAACTTTCGGTATAGTGTAACCGATGGTTTAAACAAATTGTTTTCTCATTGCATACTAATGGAAAAACTTTATGTTTATCAAAATGTTGTTGACATTCACTAAATACTTGACATGCCAATTACACTTTGTCTATAACAATGTCCAATATGTATTTCCTTAAAAATCTGAGCATTTAAGCATGATTCATATTCTTCAATCTAATCATTAATGGAGTTTTACGTCAAAATTTGGGCCTTTTTAATGGCAATGACAAGGTACCTTGGGATCAAGCTGAATATTGTTGGAAAGTAGGAAACACTCCTTATAAGCCTAATATTATCCCATAATGTTAGTTTTCATATTATATTAGTAGATGGGAACTCTCAAATTATAATTAATATTTAAAAAAAAAAAAGAGTTTCCCCTTAAGTATCAACTTTGTTTTATGTTATAAGAAGTACTTAGTTGGATACAAAATTGATTTTTATGTAAATATAGCATTATGATCAAAAGAAAAACAAAGTTACAATTTGTTATCCAACCATGACATACTTATTTCTAATTTCATTGCTATAAAAAAAATGTTGCTTTTTACTAGAAGGGGCCTGCAATTCTTATTGAAATGGATCATCCATTTCTACACTGATTAAAACATAATTATATTAGTGATTCCATGATGTTAAGTATCTTTTATTCCTTGTATGGAAAATATTAAGGATTCGCCCTGTCACACATGTCTTGTTCGAGGGATTGACAAGATAGCTTTCGCCATGAAGGATAATGAATGAAATGAGTCATGATTTGTTGGTTTCCAAGATTGTTGCTCCTTATTTGGTATATTCAATTGGTGCATATGTTGGCTTATTTTTCTTGTATTAAGGGTTTTCATTCATAACAATTATTTATTTTCTCTTATAGCTATTATTAATGATAAACTATGGTATGAGATTATTTCGCAATCCCCTTCCTAAAGAGGAGAGCTTAGATCACCAATTTGGGAAATAATTTACTAAATTGTACCCTTGCTAAGATTATTTAATGTTAATCTTTGGCAAGAGGGCATTATAGACATATGTATCTTTTGCACTTATACCTCAATTTTAAAAGACTTAAAAGCTAAATCAGGGTTCATGATTACCAAAAGGGAGCGAAATAATACATCGTAGAGTTTTTAATCCTCAATGATGATGTAGATATGATAATATGGATAGGGAGATCTTAGGCTTGGAATATAACAAGGCATTACAATTATGATTATGTGGGATAAAAGTCAAACTTTAACTGTGATGTGGGTATGTTAATTTTTTTTTGTCAAGATTTAAGAATAATAATTAAAAAAATTACTCGTGTCTCGTCATAGAGTAATTCTAGAGGTGGTAAGGTTATGTTAGTCCTAAGATTATATTACTGAGAGGGGGGTGAATCAACAATGTACCAAATAATCCAATCTTTATAACCTCTTATACTTAAATCACCATTCACAAGATTAACTATACATTCAATAAATAAAAACCATAAACATGCAAGTCCATCCACACATTTGACATAAAAATTTATCTCCTGGAAACCCAAATAGGGAAAAAAATACGGTAGGGATTAGTACCCACTAAATGTTGTACTCTTAGGAAGTATGCCATGTGAGGAGCTTAACCCTATTAGGAGTTTACAACAACACTGTTAGGTGCTACCCAGTTACGATATTTTCCATAGGCCTATTAGAAACTTTACCCTGTTAAGAATAGCCTTGTTAGAGAACTTTAAACAATTGTCAAAGTGTCACCTTGTTAGAGGATTTACAACAAAGATATGTTAGGATCTACCCTGTTAAGGGATTTAACCTGCTACAATTGTTAGGGAATACCAGAAATAATGATCTGTGAAATAGCACTACCTATGCTTGATTAGATAGACTGAAGCACACGACCTCTTCTTAATATACTAAAAAATTCTCTGACTTGATCGCAACTCACACTTTTCACCACACTTGTCTGACACACTATCAAAACTCTTAACCTCCAACTTCATCCATTAATTTAAATACTAAACTTTTAAGTCTAGTGCCTTGATCAAACCCTAGAATTAGAATTTCAAAACATCCTACTCAAATCCAATATGCCACATATCAAATTAAATATATAAAACATATTTCCAAGACCGTGTCGGCCAATACAATGATTTACATAAAATGTTATGTCGAGGAGTCAAACATGTTTTGACCAAACACAAGTTTCCTCGAGAATCTTCTCCACATGCTAGCATCAAACAATGTGATGCCAAATCATCACCTCCAATCATGAAAACACATCACCAGATCATGAATGAATCAATCGATTCCATCACAACCTCAACATCGATCAAAGATTTATCAACTGTCACTCAAGAACACAAACTCTGTAACCTAAAAAAAACTGTCTTTGCTTACCGGTCATCTATCCTTCACACTGGTCACTCAAATTAGTCGCGATTACAACTTTATCATCTGAACACTGTTGACCATCATATCTTGTGACCACACCATAAGATATACCACCATATCCATTTTACATACCTTGAATCCTTTATAAGCAACATATTCAAGTAATATCCTTACACCTTTAAGTCTGGCCACAAGTGCAAATGTTTCACCATAGTCCAGGCCTTCCTCATGTGCATATCCTTTGCACACCAATCTTTCCTTGTTCCTTACCACTTCACCTATCTCATTCATCTTGTTTCTGAAAATCCACTTAGTACTAATCACATTCTTGTCCACCCATCTGGGCACTAATGTCCAGGTATTGTTCTTCTCAATATGCTTTAATTCTTCTTCCATAGCTTTCACCCAATCCTCATCTTTCAATGCATCTTTAGTTGTTTTAGACTCAAATTAAGATAAAAAAAAATAAGTACCTTCTCTTTCCTTCCTTCTTGTTAACACACCAAATTTTTTTGTCACCAATAATTTGATTAGGAGAGTGATTCAACTTTAAATATTTTGGCAATACTGGTTCAGATCTAGGAGTTTCTTCAACCACTTGTACCGATTCCTGTTCATTAATCTGTCTCTCCATTGGTTCTTCTATAGTGTCCCGCTCCATCGGTTTTACATATAAAAATCCATGATAGTCTTCAGGTTCCTTCTTGCTCGATTCATCATTTTTCTCAGAAAATTGATCTATTCTTACATTAGCACTTTCCACTATCTTATTTGTTCTTTTGTTTAAACACTTGTAGGATTTTCTCTTAGAGGAGTATCCTAAGAATATCTCCTCATCACTTCTTGGGTCAAACTTACCTGTATTTTCATATCTTGTTATATAGCATCTACTCCCAAAATTTTTGAAATAACTTACACATGGTGATCTACCATACCACATCTCATAGGGAGTTTTGTTTGTACCTTTCTTCAACTGAACTATGTTCAATGTGTAAACAAAATTTCTAACCTCTTCTCTCCAAATTATCTGTGCAACACCTTTTTGAATCATTAATGTCATGGCACATCAATGATAGACATGTTTCTTCTTTCAGCAATACCATTCTGTTGAGGTGGCATTTGTCTTTTAATTCCTTGTCCTTCACAATATGTAGTAAACTCAACTCCTCTTTCCGATCTAAGACATTTCAGGGTCTTATTAGTCTCCTTCTCCACTCTAGCTTTGTATCTTTAACATGTGAAAATCTTCAAATTTGTCTCTTAAAAATATAACCCGCATTATTGTAGAGTAGTCATCAACAAGCAACATGAAATATCTATCACCATAGTAACTTTGAGTTCTCATTGGACCACACAGATCGGTATGAACCATATCTAAAATACTTTCAGAAGAATATTTTTTACTGATGAAACTAGAACTAGTTAACTCCCCAAGCTGACATTCTTTGCACATTACATTGTCTGGTTTCACTAGGTCAGGCAAAACTCTCACTATCTTCATCTTACTAAATTTGATCAGGTTATCAAAATTTACATGAAAAAACCTCTTATGCCATAACCAACAATCTTCAACCTTAGCAATCAGACAAATCTTAATAGTAGAATTCAGATGGAACAAGTTACCTCTAGTTTGTCCACTAGTAGAAATCAGTTCTCCTGATTTCCCAATAATCCTGCACATACCTCCATTGAACTCCAATTTGAAAGCTTTGTTATTCAATTGAGCAACACTTAACAAATTGTATCTGAGATCATCAACCCAGTAAATATCATCATAAATTTTTTTATCATTTAAAGAAATAGATCCTTTACCTTTTACCAAATAGGGAGCATCATTCCCAAATCCTATCGATCCTCCATCACATTCTTCCAACTTTCTAAATTTTATTTTATCACCGGTCATGTGATGAGTACACCCACTGTCAATAATCTAGTTACCATTGTGATTCATGTTAGAAACCAAAGATTTCTCACCTTCTTCTAAGGGTTCTTCCTTTACTGCAACAAACATAATTTCCTCTTCATCTCTTCCATCAAATTACTCATTGGTAACACCTTCCTCACCTAAGTAGCATGCTTTCTTGTTCTTATCCTTGAATCTTCTTGGTTTCTCCTTCCTGACATTGTCAGGGTCTCTAGAAGCAATATGTCCAGTTTTGTTACATGAAAATCACTTCAAAGGAAACTTACCCTTATATTTAACTTTTCCTCTAGGCATTATTTTAGAAAATAAAGCTTCCAATTCTTCATGTTCTCTTTCTTCATATAAGATAGATTCATTATAATCACTAGAGTAACATGATGAAGAACTATTTGATATCTCCTTTCTTTTCCTAGATGGGTGTAAGATTCAATGATGACTTGCAAGAAGCTTCAACTTTTGGCATACTATTATCATAATTGCTTAACTCAAATGCAGTTAATTTCCCTATTAATGCATCAAGAGTAACAATAAAAGTTCCTAGAGATTTGAGCTCTTGAATAGATGAAACCATAATAGCATAATGAGGCAATAGAGTTATTAACATTTTGATTACCACATCCTCCTCAGGAAGATTACCACCAACACCTTGGATAGCAACACCAACTATTTTGATTCTCTGACTGTATTGCTCAATGTTCTCATTTTCTTACATCCTCATATCATCCTATTTTCCTTTCAAACTATCAAATTTTTCCTTCTGCACATGTGGATCTCCACCATGGAAATTCCTCAAATTCTCCCTCATCTCATTAGTAGTATCCAAGTCTTTGACATCAATAAACTCTGCATCTAAAAGAGTACTAGCAATAGCTTCCATAGTAGTAGTATGTTCTTGTCTTACCTTTAATTGATCTACAATCAAGGTTCCTAAAGGAACAATATACCTATTTACCACATGATCCCAATATTGATCACCCATACCTTTAAGATAGAGCTTCACCCGACCGCACCAAACTGAGTAGTTCTCTCTTTTGAATTTAGGACATTCCTTTCTCATCATCTTCAAATCTTTACCCCAAGCTGTTAAGCTTCACCATAATAGAGGACCAAATCTCTAATACCAATTGTTAGTCCTAAGATCAGATTGTTGAGAGGGGGGGGAGCGGGGGGGGGGGGG
>MU228473.1:3031154-3050844 GCA_018584345.1 Thuja plicata | reverse complement strand
TTTAGGATCCTTTGTTTTTGTAGAGCAGACCACTAATTGCATCTCTGTTTCTAGCATTGTATTTTAGCTTTTCCCTCATGATGGGTCAAGTAGTGAAACCCAATATATTTGAACTTAAACAACTATTAAGTCTGACTATAAAAAATCTTGCAAACAAAACACTCCCTAGTAAATTTTGTGTGTTTAGTGTAGTTTTTGTTCTGCGTGAAATATTTTAAAGCAAGTAGCACTGGCTTTTAGAATCATATAGCATCACTCCAATGCAAAGAAAACTTCTACTGAACAATTTGAAGTCCATGATCCCTATGTTGTCAGATTCACAGATCCCTTGCCTTCGGGCCCATTGCCAATGTAAATGCTGTTGTAAGAAATACATCATGTTCACACTTTGACAAGACCCCTAAACCCCCTGTAAATTCTGAGCAATACTAGAAAACGAGTATCTCGAACGACTAGGTATCCACACACCTATGTTACTTAATATGGTTTCAAGATATTAATCTATGACATGTATAGTAAAGAGGCCCATGAAGTTTCTAGTTTCTTTCTACAATCATCTGGAGTTTTTAATACATGGAAGAAACCCTTGAGCTACAATGAAAATCAGGGTTATTGAGTCACGACATCAAAGATAGGAATATGCAACATATTTTCTCATTTATCCAAGAAAAGATAAAGCTAAGATAATGGTTTGATGGCAGCATACCTGGAAATGCTCAAATTTTGTAAAATGATGTTCAAAACCCTTTGAAATTTCCAAGTTTCAACCAGTGAAACCCTAGTCTCTACCGCCACAAAGAAAAAAGAAATGAAAATAATTTTGCTACTAACGGCGGACCCGGCAGTGAAAACCCCATTCGCAAACCTGAAAACCGATTTACAATCCCCACATGCACGGTGAACCCAACGACAAATTATGATGGGGTTAATAAAAATGCAAAACCAGGATATGATTTCTAATTCCACCTATTGGGTGGGAAGATAATACCACCCATTTTGGTGCTTAAACCCGATTTTGCTTGACGAATCCCGAATTGCAATTTAGAGAAACAAACGTCGGATTTGGAAAAAAGGGGAAGTGCCACACCCAATTCCGGCTCAATTCCGCGAAACAAACGGGGCCTTATAGTCCTCTTATGAGTGGCAAGAAAGAGTTTAGGGCCCGTTTGTTTCCTGGAATATGACTAAAATTGGCATTATCTAATTCCGGATAATGCCAAATTCTATGTTTAGTTCCATGAATAAAAATGGAATTGGAATTATGAAATTCTCATTTTGCCCCAAAATGAGAATATCAATCTTCCGCCTAAATAGGTGGAATTGGAATTTTGAATTCCAATTCCAATTTTTATAGAAGCAAATTTAATATCTCGTGGGATCCGCGACTATAAAGATGTATATTATATTGCTATAAGGATGTATATATACACATGTGCATGTATATACAGATGTGTGTATACATACACACATGTGTATACATACACACATGTGTGTATGTGTATAAACATGTGTGTATATGTGTATACATGGATACACACTTGTATGTGTATATACACACATGTATGTGTGTATATGTGTGCATATATACACAAATGTATGATATGTATATGTGTGTATATATACACATGTGTGTATATATACACAAATATGTGTATATGTGTATACACACATGTGTGTATGTGTGTATATATACATGTGTGTATATGTGTATACATGGATACACACTTGTATGTGTATATGCATGTATATATACACACATGTATGTGTGTATATATACACACACGTATGTATATGTGTGTATATATACACAAATGTGTGTATATGTGTATACACACATGTGTGTATATATACACATGTGTGTATGTGTATACATGGATACACACTTGTATGTATATATACACACATGTATGTGTGTATAAACACACATGTGTATATATACACACATGTATGTGTGTATAAATGCACGTGTGTATGTGTGTATGTGGGTGTATGTGTGTATAAGTACACAAATGTGTGTATGTGTATATGTGTGTGTATACACACACATGTGCGTATGTATATATATATATATGTGTATACATGTGTGTATATACATACATGCATACACATATACACATATGTGTATATATACACACATGTATGTATGTATATATACACATGTGTGCATGTGTGTATATATACACACACACATATACACACCATATTCAAAGAAATTAAAAAATAAAGAATTAAACTTCCTTATGCATCTTCTCATTCATCTTCCGGGTGAACCAACAGGTCAACCCATATTCCAGATTTCATTTTGAGGATAAGCATCTTCCTGAATTGCAACATCTTCCAGAATTGACCATATCCAGGATATGGTATTCCAGTACTCAAACGGGCCCCTTAAGGAGTTCGAGACACTATTCTTGAGCCAAAATTGGCTCACTTTGCTTGGTGTTTTCTATATCAAGGTTTATCCATGGGGACTCATCTCACAAAAATGGACATCCTCACTATGAAAGGTCCCTTTTGTGGCCACATTGAATTGCTTAATCACTCTTGTTCTGCCAATGTGCTCAAGAAGCTTGGAATTGATTCTATGACTTTTTTAGGCCCTTCAGACCCAATCCCTTTTGTGGCACATGATGTTACTTGGGATATTGGCCTTGCCTTCCCTACAATTTCACTCAAGTATTACACGCTTTCATGGTGGAAATCTTATTCAACACGTGGGAAGATAGAAATGTTCCTATAGTTAATCACACTTCTGCTAACACATGCTTTCATTGTATTCTAAATCTATGATTTGAATTAATGTGCTTATGCATATTCAAGTGCAAGCTAGTAAAGTTGCACTTGAAGTTCCTCATCTCTAGGAGTTGCTAGACCATTGGGGAACACCCCTTGCACTATTGCTTGGGTTCCTCCCAACTCCACTTCTCGTGGGCATTAGCATGGGCAAAGCCACTCTTCTAGATGAGGTAGTTAAGGTGATTGCAATCTCCACTCTTGCGGTCTGACTGCTCAAGAACCCCAAGGACTTTCCTACTTGTGGAGGATGGTCTCAACGCTTGCATCTACCTTCTCCTTGGCGAAGCATTGGTCGGCCATATACCAACAAATTTCCCCGTGTGCTACTTGCCATCTCTTTGGTTCCCACTTAACTTCCCCATAGAGGAGAGTGTTGAAGATAATGTCCTTCTTGGTTGGGGGCCCATTGATGACTCTACCCTCAGGGATGTTTGAGGGAAACCAAATGATAATTATTATTTTGCTTAGTTTCCATCAGACTCAACTTGTTTTTTTGTTCTTTTGTTTCTCAGGGCTAGGCTCTAATGGTAAGACTCGTGGGTGTCTTTCTACCACCCTCCTTTTGTGTATGAATATTATATTGTTTTATTTTAATTAATTTAGTATTAATAGATATATTCATAAAAATATGAACCTTTTTGAAATTTGCCAAAAAATTCCATGCACCTAACTCAATATTATGACATATAAAGCAAAGCACCAAGAAAATGCTTGTCTTCATAATATGGTATTTGAATTTTTTGTATATGACAAGGTATTTAGAGACTTGACTTAAAAAGTAAGAGTCAGTGACCACATCATAAAAGTAAAGATCCTTTTTCTTTCTTTGTTGATTTAAAAAAGAACTTTAACATTGTTATTTTTTTAAATCGGTAACCGCTTTTGGTTGGAGCTTGAACTAGTGGGGCCACAACGAGGTTCTCCATCCCCAAGAACATGCCGAGGCATTAACACCTTGCTAGTGATATTCGAACTATAATCATAGTATTAACATTGTATTGCAACTGTTGTTGCATTGTGGGATCAACCCCAAATCTTTAACATTGTTTATATTAGGAGTTCTTGTTGAAATTAGGATCTCATTGATACTGGGCCTAAATGTGTGATATCCTGTGTAAAATAATGATGTAAATTTCATTATAAGCCTTCCACAAACATTTATTATTTGAATAACAACACTATAGGCTTTAAGATTCATTTTTAGATTATAAACTACTATTTGTGCATCAACAATATTGTTACATTTCTCCCGTTAATGGGATTGCAAGGGTTAATCCTGTTTTGTGAAAGGAGAGGTGTGCCTGGAAACCGCCAGAGGAAGGCTGGATCAAAATTAATTTTGACGGGGCTGCAAGAGGAAACCCTGATATTTTCGGGTGTGGTGGCGTTGCAAGAGACCACGAAGGCAATATCGTTGCTCTCACAGCAAAGAGGTTACGAGATGGGACCAATAATGTGGCAGAATGTGAAGCTACAAAAGAAGCCATCTTGCTGGGTATCAAGATGGGCTTTAGGAAGGTGCATTTGGAAGGAGATTCAGAAATCATCATTAATGGGATAAAAAAAGGTAAACTAGTCTCATGGCACCTTGACAAGCACATTAATCAGATTCGGTGCCTTCTGCCAAAGTTCGAATATTTCAGGATATCCCATGTCTATACGGAGACAAATGTGGTGGCCGATATGTTGGCCAACCTGGGCGCAAATAATCCCCATGGAAAGAAGAGTGTTATTTTTGACTAAACCGATGCTTTTTCATTGATGTCACCCCGTGCAACTCTCCTTGGAATGACTCTCAATTATTATCCCTCTCAAGATCACTCATGGGAGAACTAAACACCACTTGTAATAATGTTGTACGCAGGAAGAGTTGGGATTGCGTGTGTCCAAAACTTTCGCGGGTTTCCAATGACCTATGCATTTATACTGAAAAACCCCACCCATCCCGTCACAAAGTTTTAACCAGAGTCTTTTGCAAAGGTGCATTACCAGCCATGGAAGCAAATTTCGCGCTGGAATCATGCAACCAGACACAGGCGTATGAAGGGAAAGTAATGGCTCGACACCTAAAGAATATCTTCCTCATTGAGGATTAAGCTTTTCTGAGTGCGGTTATGGATTTCTTGGGGCCAGAATTCATGGACACATACTGGCGCAAGAGGTCGAATCTGGATATCGCCTCACTTTTTGTAGCGCTGGCTCTGATGGCGGGGGATTCGAAAGAAGAAGTTCACAGGGTTGTTGAAGAATGCATTGACAAGCAATGACTTGTGGGGTTTGAGGAAATCATTGAACTGGCCATGCTTGGGATAGGGCTGAACATGGGTCAGAACCCATGGAGGCAAATTGGAGGCAGAGATACTCCGCTACAGCCGTTGGTGGTGTGGTCGTCTGCGAACCCACGTGAAGTCCACCTGTTGAAAGAAACTAGGGCTTGGTAGATTTTGACAAAATTACTGCAAGCAAACATAGGGGAGAAGGAGACTTGGAACAGGGGCCTAGTGAAGACTACTCCCAGGAAAAGGTGCGCCCACACGACGAGCCCCTGAGATACCAAATAATCAGGGAAGGGCGGGAGGCGATTGGTATGGCGACAAGAACAGGTTTAGGGGTTGATGTGTCGCTGCTTGACAGGGAGATGACAAGTGGGGATGGAAGGCCATGTTTCTCAGGGGCCGAGGACCGCTCAATCCCCAACTTCACCAAGGAAGAGGTTTCTTCCTGGTTCAAGGGTTGAGGTGGTCGATGGGTTTTCAGTAAGGTGGGGTGAAACTCAAGTTTTTGTCTTATCTCTCCGTTGTAGGGGTTGGTTATGATGCAGGTGTTGATGCCTTTTGTATTGTATACGAATCTTCTTTATCTTTCCAGGCTAGTAAATGAGGGCCTCTTATGCTCTCTTAATTTTCTCTATATTGTAAGCATTTTCATTATTAATACAAAAAACATGTTAACTATAAAAAAAAATATTGTTACATTTCAAACAAATGATGAAAATAACCCCCAACCTTTCAACTTGAGCATGAAACCTATTTCTGAGTATGCAAATGCCCAAGATGAGAGGAAAATGTTTTTGGGCAAAGCCAAACTTGTTTGCAAGGGATACTTCTAGATGGAAGGTATTGACTTTGAGGAGACCTTTTCTCATGTTGCTAGAATTGAAGCTGTTAGGATGTTTCTTGCATATGCTGCTTAAAGAGATTTCAAGGTATATTAGATGGATGTTAAGTTTACATTTTTTATTGAAAATTGGAAGAGGAAGTATACATTGAGCAACCAAATGATTTTCTCTTGACCAATGAAGATGATATGGTTTGCAAATTGAAGAAAACACTTTATGGATTGAAACAAGCACCTAGCGCCTGATATGCAAGATTGGATAAGTATTTATTGACACTTGGTTTCAGTAAATGCACTACTGATAGTAATTTGTACTTCAAAATTGATCATGATAACATCTTAATTGTTGAAGTTTTTATGGATGATATTATTTTTGGTGGAAATAGTAAGTTGAGTAAGGAATTTGCCGATGAGATGCAAAAAGAATTTAAGATGTCTATGATAGGTGAGATGAATTTTTTCCTTGGGCTGCACATTACACAAAATGATAAAGGTATTTTCATATCCCAGTCTAAGTATGTGAAAAGGTTATTGAAGAAATTTGGAATGGATAATTCAAAACCTGTTGGTAAACTAACAAAGATTGATGATAAACCTAATGCAAATCAAACTAGATATAGATAAATGATCGATGAATTGTTATACCTGACACAAACTAGACCAAATATTATGAATGTTGTTTGCATTGTTGCTAGATTTCAAGAAAAAATGAAGGAATCACATGTTGTTGTTGTTAAGAGAATATTTAAATACATGAAAGGGACATTTGATTATGGCTTTGGGACATTTCATTGAGTGCATTTATTGATGCAGATTAGGTAGGTAATGTGGACGATAGAAAGAGCACTAGTGGTGGACCATTCTTTTTGGGTAAGAGATTAGTTTCATGGGCAAGTAAGAAAGAAAATGGTATATCATAATCTACGGTTGAAGCTGAATATGTTTTGATTAATTAGCAAAAACATGTTTTGAAGGGACCTAAAACCCTTTACAAAACATTACATCAAAAGATTAAGCATTAAAGACCACAAGCAAAAGTCAAGAACCAACCAAAAAACAAGCCTACAAAGAGGCTGCAACACTAACAACTAAAAAAACAAAAAAAAAAAACACAAAAGAAACGACCCAGACGAAAAACCAGCTCAAACTCCAGCTAAAGCATAGCAAGACCGACCCTTAAGGGCCTCCTCCATTTTTTCTTTGATTTCCTCCATTCTGCCAATGATGGTTTTGTTATTATTGACACACTTGCTTGGTGTAGGAAACTTCTTCTTAACACTTGCCCTAGTCCTCATTCCCGGTCCACCTCTCTCTCCATGAGGATCATCCCCTTGTTCTCCCCTTCATCCATACCCTTATCCAACACATTAACCAGAGCTCTGAGATTAGTGCTACAAGCCCTCATGCTTTCACGACTATGCTGGAGGATCTTGTGAATGGTATTTTCCAACTTATCCACTCTACTAGTAAGGACATCCAGAGCATTCCCCTTATCATGAGACTGAATAAGATCGGACTCACCGCTCCACCCCTCCATTTTCTCCTGCAACCCATTATACCTTGCTTCCAACTTTCGATATTTCTGGTTGAGCATCTTAATTTCTTGAAAGCACCATTTGTTAAATCTAAAGGCATAAAGGTCCTCCACTTTAGCAATTTGCAATGCACCCAGAGTAACTTCCTCTCTGTCATTGAAATCATCAAACACTAGCTTAATGGAGGACTCCCTAACTCGCTGAACACTAACATCTTCCATATCATCCTCTATTTCCTCCAAATTCTCATGATAAACAAGGACATCATGCCTAGTACCCTCTACAAAATCATCAAAGGTGGGAACCTTACCAGTATTCTCATCCCTAACATCACCAAAATTATCTTTTGCTACCATTCGAACAATATTCTCAACTAAATCTTCTAAATTCTTAGAATCAAGGGTTAGATTCTCACCAGAAATACCTTCATTATTAGGAAGAACATCATTCACAGGCTCCAGAATAACATTATCATCCTTCACCAGAGACTACTCTTCATTTTTCTTAGTTTCCAAACTCTGAGCTTCAAATTCCTCCTGGGCTTCATTATCCTCTCCAGAATCCTCAATCTCTTTTTCATCCCCATTCGAGCTGGAAGCCATAGCTGCAAAAACATTCTCCTCATTAGAAGATTCCTTTGTCTCATAATATTCCTCCTCGCTATTGTCATTGGAGTTAGACTCCTTCTTACTAGCACTCGACCCTCCTTTCTTCGAGCTCCCCTCAATGTAAACCTCTGCTTTCCTTTTTCCTTTAGCCATAGTCGGGGTCTTGTTCAGGGGCTCAGGGACATTATCCCTTATATGCTCAAAGATTAATAAAATGAGGCCCTCATGCAACACAAACTTCTTAGCCTTCTTCTTGTTCTCATTAGGACTCTTAGACAAAGAGCTATGCAAGTAAAACCAAATATTAATCAGGTCTCTGTATCTAAAATGGTTCAGGAGCACAAAATGGTGCTCTCTGTATCTAAAATGGTTCAGGAGCACAAAATGGTGCGACTGAGCCCTAGTAAAACACCCATCCATAGTTACATATTCCATTATCACAATCAAAATTTGCACCAAATCTCCTTAATTTTGTTAACATCAAAGAAACCATTCACTATAGCATCAATAAATTTACCTTTCTCTTTCTTTGATTTTGGATTTTTTAGCTTCCATATCCAAAACCTTACGGTTTATGTAGAAATTAAGACCCTTGTTGGGAATGCCAACGACATTTGCAATGAGCTCAACTATGAGGTCCACCTTCTTTCCATCAATTGTAACAAAATCGTTCTGCCAACCATCAACAAACTTCTGCGTGATAGCCTTATCATACCCATGGAGCTTCTTCAGATAGGGAGTTAAGCCTCCTTTCCCCAGATTCTTCCACACCATAGCCTTCTTCTTCACCTTCAAGAAGTTATCAGGTTCTTCTCTTCTCAAATCCCCTCCCATCCTTCTCGCTTTCAAACCAACAATACTTTTCAAAGTCTCAGAGAAAGAAATGCCCAAATGATCGCCTTCATTAGAATGGTCGAAGCCACAAAAAACCTCCCATAAAATGTGAGACGAGAAAGTATTATTATTTTTGTTGTCTTCACTCCATCTTTTCCAATCATCACCTGCAAATGTCGTAGTCCTTGATCTGTTAACCATTATTAATAGGTAACTTGCCTTCTTTACTAGTGATCATATCATAATTAATATTGGATTTGGTTTCATCATTAAGATCGTTGTAATCCTCCTAGATTGTGATGCCATTGGACTTAATGTCGTGGTTAGCTAAGTTGTCTGCCATGTTGTTACATTCCCTATAAGCATGTGATATGTGGACTTTAGAAAAGCATTTAATAATAGTTTTGGCCTTTTCAATCGAGTTCTCTATAGTCAATGAGGGGGTAAATTCACCTCTAAGGCATTTTATTATGTTCATAGAATCCCCTTCAATCCAAAGGCTTTTGCAATCTAATTTTTTAGCAAGGGTTAAAGAATAGAAAGCCCCAAGGGCTTCAACCACATGGTTGGTTTGAGAGCCCAAAGGGACTGAGATAGCAGCCAAAAATTTTCCTCTGCAATCTTTGATGACCTCATCACTCCTTGTAGGACCAGGGCTTCCTTTAGCCGCACCATCAAAATTAATTTTGACCCATCCATCAGAAGGGGAGGTCCAGACACAATTATCCTGCTTTTTGTTTCTTGATCTAGTTTTATTTAATTTCCAGCAATTCATCAAATGCTGGTTGTCATCCCCATTTTGGATGAATTTGGTTGCTTATGAATCCCCCTAACAATTTTTTAAGCCACCGCAGAGGGATGTGACTGCTTTTCTCTAAATATTCTATTGTTTCTGTCCTTCTACAAATTCCACGCCACATGAGGGGCCGCCAAATGCCAAGCACAACAAACTTTCTAATTAAAACTCGGACATATCCACTACTGGTAGAAGTCCTAGAGAGAGAAAGGGAAAACCTGGCTAATATTCTATTTCTACTGAAGAAGCGACTAGACCTGTTGAGAAAAAGGGCAATGCAAGAAGAGGCGATTGGCATTCTCTTCATTCAAGCAACACAAACATCTGTTAGGAAGGAAGAAACCCCCTTTAATAAGATTATCCACAATAAGAACCTTATTTTGAATGGAAATCCAGAAAAAATCTCAATTTTAGGGGTCAGAATAATATTCCAAGCTTTCGATCAGAAAGGCTCGATGACAAGAATATCAAATTGCATAGAATATGCAGTAGAAACCAAGAACTGACCAGAAGGCGTAATCCCCCACACAATGAAATCTTCCATGTCATCACAAATTTGTTGGGTTAAAAGAGATTTGCTTATCTTGATCAGAGAATTACTAACAAGATGCAGATCTACCCAGCCACTACCCGACCAATAATCTTCCACTTTTTGACCATATGGATCTTTATAAATATCCACAACATTGTGAATATCAGGGAGAGTACAGAGAGGTTTATCCATTAGCCAAACGTCTTCCTAGAAATTAATCTTCTTACCGTTCCCTAATCTCCATCTTTTTCCTTTAGCTGCAATCTCTCTAGCTTTGTTTATATATTGTTCCAGATCTCAAAGACAACAACACTTTCCTCACTATTAAGGTATTTATCTAAGGAGGGAAGATCGTAAAGGTATTTATTTTTACATGTCATATTCAATTCTTTATTAGTTCCATATAATTTCCAAGCCTGCTTTGCTAGGAGAGCTTTGTTGATCACCCTAATAGGTCTCAATCCCACACCCCCCATATTTTTAGGTTTGCACACCTTATCCCAGGCCTCCAAAGGGATACAATTTCTCTCCTCAGATCTAAACCAAATAAACCTCTTTTGTATACTTTCAATTTTCTCAGCATACTTTGTTGGGAACTTGAAAAGGCTTGGAGCGTAGATGACCAGATTTTGGAGAGTAGATTTAAGAAAAGTAATTTTACCAGATTGAGATAGGAGCACCCCTTTCCAACCAACCTTTTTTTTTTAAATATATCACTTAGAGAAATCCAAAAAGAATCAGGCACTTTCAGATCAAGAGGGAGCCCTAGATAGGTGGAGGGGAAACTATTAACATTACAACCCATAATATGAACCATTCGTCTTTGTCTTATCTCAGGGGTGTTAATAAAAAATAGAGAACTCTTATTCCAATTAATTAATTGACCAGTGGCTCTGGTGTAAGTATTGATAGCTTCTTTCATAGATCTAGCTTCCTTCAAAGCAGAAGATCCCATGGTAATAGTATCATCCACAAATTGGGCATGCGAGCAGACCATATTGGTTGAAGAAGGCTTCAGACCATGGATATCTCCCTTCAAAACCAACTTATGCATGTATCTACCCAAACATTCAGCCATGATTATAAAAAGAATGAGGGAAATTAGGTCTCCCTACCTTAATCCTCTGATATTTTTAAAATAGTTGGAAGCAGATCCATTAATGATGACAACAATAGAGGCAAAAGAAATCAGTTGGAAAATTAACTGGATAACTCTATCCCCAAAACCAAATTTCTTCAAGACATTGCAAATAAAGTTCCAATCGACTCTATCATAGGCTTTCGATAGGTCCATCTTTAGGAGAAACCCTTGTTTACTAGCAGTAGCCAAGGAGTGGATATTCTCATGAATGGTAATGATGGAGTCAAGAATCTGCCTGCTAGGGACAAAACCATTATGTTGAGGGGCAATCAACAAATGAAGAATATAGAGTAATCTTGTTATGAGGAAATTCAAAATAATTTTGTAAATTGAATTGCAGAGACTAATAGGTCTAAATTGGTCAAAAGAATCCATTCCCAAAATATTAGGAATAAGCACAAGGAAGGTACCATTAATTTCCTTTAGCATACTTCGACTTCCGAAAAATTCTTTAACATCATTAGAAATATCCTTCTCTAGAATATGCCAGAATTTTTGGGAAACCATCCAGTCTAGGGGCCTTGTCCCCTTCGAAAGAGAAGATCCCAACCTTAATCTCCCTTAAAGAGGTGATAGCACAAAGATCTTTGTTTTGATTATCCGAAAGAATCTTAGGGATAACATCTAAAAGCTTATTCTGATTTGCCATATCCAAATTGGCATCATTCCCCAAAAGAGAAGATAAGAATTGGACAACTTCCTTTGATTTCATCCTCCTCACTAATTTTCCTGTCATATTTAGAAATTTGAGGTAATCTACTGAATGCTCTATGCTTAAGAGTAGTAAGGTGGAAGAATTTAGTGTTTTTATCACCTTCTTTAAGCCACATGGCCTTCGATCTTTGTCTCCAGAAAGTTTATTCTTTAGAAATAATAATATGATTATTAACTAAGGCAGTCTGCTCTTGATCCCTTAGGGACTCCGACATCCCCATCTTCTGGATGGAATCCTGGATATCCATAAGGTCCTTTTTTGCTACATTCTTTTGCTAGAAAATATCCCCAAACTCCTCTTTATTCCATCCCTTAATATTCTCTTTGATGTTTCTTAGTTTCTTGGCCACCTTAAACAAGGTAGTGCCTTCAAAATTAATGTTCCACCACAAGTAGATCCGTTCTTCCAGGTTTGGGTGTAAAGTTCACATCTTCTCAAATCGAAAGGGATAATTCTTATGACCAAAGATAGGGTACGCGACCAGAGAAATTAGGAAGTGGTCTGATATGATTCTAGAAAAAGAAGATAGGGAGCATCAATATTTGGATAGCCACCCATGGGATATTAAAGTTCTGTCCAATCTAACCTGAATGTTCTTTTTTCCAACTCTCCTATTAGACCAAGTATAATTGATACCATGAAGGTCCAAATCTAAAAGGGCCTAATCATTAATAAAATCCATAAGATCCACCCTACCTTCTTTATGAGAATTGATTCCCCCAAATTTATCAGGCTCATTTAAGGGAGTATTAAAATCCCCCATAACCAACCAACACTCATCCTTGAAAATTTTCCTACACTCAGCTAACTTTATCCAGAATTTGGCTCTACCAAGTTTAGTATTAGGGGCATAGATATTTGTTACGACCCAACTGAAATTATCTCTAATGTTATGCATTCTAATATAGACCATGTTTTCTTCTTCAAAAAGGACCTCACCATGGATAAGCTTCTGGTTCCAAAAAATAACTGTCCCCCCTAGACGCCCCAACCGAGCTACTACTACTAACCCCATAACTATGGAAAATCTTAATTTTTTTAAAACTTTTTCCTTACTCATTTTAGTTTATTGAACAAGAAAAATATCAGGTTTATCATCTCATACTAGATTCCTTAGGATATCATGTTTATGAGGTCATTCAATCCCCTTAAATTCCATGATTTGATCTTCATAATCTTTTCGGGGAGAAAGCCTCAGGGATGGTCCTTTGTTTGCCATCTGCCACATCCTGTCAACTGTCTTGCTCCCTTCCATTCTTGGCTGGTTTTCTTCCCGGTCCATTTTTTATTTTAGACATCTGCTTTCTTTCTTCTGGTCGTTACAATTAGAGTTGACGAAAACTCAACCCTACAGCTCCCAAGAATCACATGTATGCAAAAACCTGTCACAGAAAGAGAGAAACAAAAGCTATGGAGGCTAGAAACAACAAATCTGTGAAAGAGGAAACATCCTCAATTGGTTCAATAACATAATACAAAATACAAGATGATTCAATATCAATTAGAATGGATTAACAAATACAAAGAGATCAAACCTTATTAAAGGTGATCAAAACCCTAAAAAGGGGAGAAACCTAGGTTGCATGATAATAATTAATAAAGAATTAATTATTATATGCCTAAAGTTTAGCTTAAGTGAACTAGAGATAACAAGTGACTTAATAATTAAATCAATAATGATTTAATGAACAAGTGAAATAACTTATTACTCTAACACCCCCCTTAAGATAAACTTAGGGAGAAGCTAAAAACCTATAAACAACTATTGAAAACAGGAAATGGGTCCCGACAACAAGGCCTGATCAAGTACCCAAGTACAAACAGTTTCTGTAAAGAGGAGAAAAGGAGAAAACCTAGTGGGAAAAACCCCTCTCCGAAAGAGATGAAGACTAGTGAAGGATTGAAGAAGCCTCCAAACTAGAGAATGTCCCAGAAGATAGGAACAAAGGAAGAACATGAAGAACACCATTGAAGCATGAAGCTAAAAACACTGTCAAAGAATAACTGATAGAACCTCAACTGTAATAGAACATGATCAGGTAGAGAAGACTGTAAACAACATCTGAAGAGATGATCAATCAAATATGGAAGGATGCCTCAAAATAGGAATAATCAAGTGTCCATATGGTAAATGATCAATCTCAATGAAATGCATAGGTACCTAGCCACTGCATCTGCCTAGTATGTAGAAACAAATACTAAATACATAGATCACTCCATCGAATCAAGGAAGTATTAGAACCAATAGGAGATACCTCCCATAATGCTGAGCAGGGAGAGACATGAAAGGTACACTGAACCAGACTGCCAAGAATAACTGCATGATGAAGAACCATGAACATAAAAAGTGCAATAGAAAGTACAAGCACATATAAATGATGGTGTCATGGAGGAAACACTCTCTTAACACACATCATGAGGCTAATGTCATGGAAGGAACATTCACTTGACAAAGGTAAATCAAACCCCCATGACACTTTATAATGTAGCGAGAGTACAAACAAACACAAAAATGTCCAAGATCCCAAGCATGCATCAGATGACACTTTATCCTAGTGCATTTGCAAAAAAGAAATGCTATAGAAATAGATGTCTACAATGCTCAGGAATGACAAAAATCTGTAGGTACATAAGTAACAACTAAAAAGGAGTCATCCCATGCAAGGAAAACGATCTTAGGACTTGAAACATCCAAGATATTCACCAGATTGCAAAAAAACAAAAACTTGAATAGAATGTACCTGGAGTAGATTCTGGAAATGAGACCCATACAAGAATAAAGAGCACAAAACAAGATTTCCAACGATGTGCGAAAGTCAGAAATCGGAGCTTAGATGAGCAAGGTATGGCTCCCAGAGTGCAAAAAGAAACCCTGACTTTGACTAGCAAAAAACCCCGCAAGATGGAAAAATTTGGAAACCAAACCTAGAAAATCAGGTTGGACTCAGAATCATTTTTTTGACGATATCTTGTTTGGTGAAAAACGCCCCTGTCTGCACAAGGTATGAGCAAAAAATCGAAGAGGGCTCCAAAACAAGAAGAACTCCAAGTGACCTCAACTAAATATGACAGAGCTCCACTAAATTTGGTGATGCCGCTAAATATGGAAGGATTGCCAAATTTTTGGCCAAAATTGGCGGAGTGACCATGATTTTTTTTTCTTTTTTCACTGCCTCAAAAAACATGCCCAAAATAGGGTCGTACATGCGAATTTTTTTTTGGCCTTAGAATGCAACTATGTCCAAATTTGACATGCCTTATATGAAAATAGGGGGGGTTTTGGGCCTTTTGAGTGCAACCGTGAGGTTCGTTTGAGCCCAAAGTGGTCCAAAAACAAACTCCCCCAGATCCACAAAAATCTGAAATAGAAAACCTCTTGAAAAACATAGATCTGAAGAACAAGGCCAAATCTCCCATGAAGAGAATAGGGGCATGAAGATTTGGAGCTCTGTTACAATATTGGAGTTGATGAAAACTCCACCCTACAACTCCCAAGAATCAACTCCATGCAAACACCCGTCACAGAAAGAGAGAAGCAAAAGCAATGGAGGCCAAAAACAACAAATCTGTGAAAGAGGAAACATCTTCAATTGATTCAATATTAGAATACATAATACAAGATGATTCAAAATCAATCATAATTGATTAACAAATACAAAGAGATCAAACCTTATAAAAGTTGATCAAAACCCTAAAAAGGGGAGAAACCTAGGTTGCATGATAATAATTAATAAAGAATTAATTATTATATGCCTAAAGTTTAGCTTAAGTGAACTAGAGATAATAAGTGACTTATTAATTAAATCAATAATGATTTAATTAATATGTGAAATAAATTATTACTCTAATAGTTACTCCTTCCTAGGGGAAAGGGGAAGCCTGCCAATCACTCCCCCTTTTGCTCTTCTTTCCACTCGCTGAGAACCATTTGTCTTTCTCACTCTCTTCTTGAAAGTCATTTACCAGGGAATAATCTCCCCTAAAGAACTCATGGGAGTCTTAAGAATAATAGAAATATCTTCACTTCCTCTTTCTTCCTTAAAGATATCCAAAGATGGAGTTTCACCAATTATATTACAGCCCTGGGCATCATTAAACTTCATCTCTTCAGATGAGAAGGGGAAACATTCTCAACCTTCTAGAGGATATTATCCTGTTCAAAATGATTTCCATCTTTAGTATCTTCTATGGTTCCCTCTAGGTCTTGTTTGACTCCTTCCATACTGCTCTCTAGTTCAGGCTTCAGGAGAGAAAAATGGTTGACCCTAAGTTCCTGGCTTAAACCAGCTTCATTCCCCTTCGATTGAGAAGAAGGAAGAATCCCATTACCAACTTCAGTCTGGGATGCTACAATTTATTCCATAGGACCAAGATAAGAAGAATCCCTCTTACTATTACCTAGATCATCAGAACCATTTGACCCCTTCCTCTGCCACTCATTTTTGTTCTGTTTCTCCGCATCTATCTTTGCTGATTCTTCAGTAACACACATATTACTGGTGTTGTTTAGTCGCCATACAATATTGTTCTTCTTAGAATCAACATTCTGATTATCCTTCATCTTGTTGGATTTTAGCGGGTAGTTCTTGGCCCAGTGACCTGTCTTTTTGCAATTAAAATAGGCAAAGGGTAAAGACTCAAACTCTAAAGGTTGTTTCCATTTTCCCATCTTGGATACAAAGTCTATAATCAATGACAGATCTGTAGTTTTGAAAACATTAACACAAATCCTAGCATTCACCAATCTTGATTTTGTAGTAGTTGCCAGATCCATAGACAATAGTTCTCCAAACACATTTGCAATCCCTTTAAACACACTTTCACTCTAGTATTCCAAAGGGAGTCCTGGAATTCTAACCCAGACAAGAGCAGAATCCAAGAAAGAGTCACCCAAATCAAGGTTCGGTCCCCATTTTTGCAAAGCCAAAGATGACTTACCCATAACCCATGGGCCTCCACAAAGAGCTTTAGTCAAATCCTCAATGTTCGTAAAAAAGAATGAAAAGAACCCATTGGGCATCGCTGCTATGTCAACCTGACCCTTCAAATACCATCTTCTCTGAATAAAGCTACAAACATTGTCTATGTTCGGTCGAGGTCCAACAAACTTCCCAACCATCATTAAATCCATCAAAGCAATGGTTTGATCTAACACCTGATCTGGGATGAAGATCACAAACTCACCTTTAGATGGGTTGGAGATGTTGCTAACTTCTGATAGAGAAGATTTAGTAGTTGGTTTCCTCCCAAACAAAGCTAGCTAGGGACGGTCAACCTGATTTGAATCCACCTTACCCCGGGCTCCAAAACATTTTTTTCCCAATCGCCACCTCTCAGGTCTGACAACGCATTATCACCCCGTGGGTCCCCATCTTTCAAAGCCCCACTATTCTCCAAACTCTTTGTTGACTTACCATTAGCCTGACCCCCCGAGTCCATCGATTCACGCACCACCTGCAGTGATCCACCATCCTGCGAACTTGTTTTTCCATTTTTCCCGCTCTCGCTCGCATTCAAATTTTCTCCTGCTCCCATCGCTCCTTCCTCGTATTGTTGAAGCTGAATATGTTGTTGCTGCTACTAATTATACATAATTAATGTGGATGAAGCAAATGTTGAAAGACATAAGAGTGATTATTGATGAGTGTATCACTATTCATTGTGACAATTCAAGTGCTATCAATATTTCAAAGAACCCTGTGTTACATTCAAAGACAAAGCATATTTCTATTAAATATCATTTCTTGAGAGACAAAGTCAGTGAGAAAGAAGTCAAATTGGAGTATGTGTCTACAAAAGAGCAGATTGCAGATATTTTTATGAAGCCCTTGCCAAAGGATACTTTTGAGTATCTCCGAGGTAAGCTTGGGGTGATTTCCCCTCCTGATAAGAGTTAGAGATGCATTGAGATGCATAAGTCCACTGTACTTATAGATTATCATTAATTTGGATGCAGTGGTTAGTAGTTGAGAGTTGATTGTTCAAATTTTTGCCCTCTATGACTTAGTGCATACATGTGCCTTTGTCATTAATGTCAAAGGGGGAGAGATTCATGTGAAAAACTGGTATGAGACTATGAGAGAGAGATTGTTTTCTGTTTGGGTAGGTTTGCTAGAGAGACTTTAAAAGATATTGTGAATATTGTTGGTATTGTTGTTGATGTTGTTTCTTTTGTTAGAGTAATCATTAGTTTGCTTATTAATTAAATCATGTTGATTTAATTAGTTAAGTTATTACTCTTTAGTGCTTAAGATTTCTCTTAGGTGCATTAATAATTAATTCTTTTATTAATTATAAATGTGCAACCTAGCTTTTACCTTTTAGGGTTTCGTTCACCTTTTTAAGGTTGAACTTTGTAATTGTTGTTCATTAATTCAGATAATAATTTTGCTCACTTTTTGAGTAACTTCTGAGTTCTGCTTTTTCCTCCTTCTGCTTCTCTTTTGTAACAGGTTATTTGCATGCAGGTATTCTTGGCATTTTGTGGATTTGTATTTCTCAAATCCTATATGGTATCAGAGCCACACTGCTGCTGCCTGGTCTGGGGTTTGTGAAGCTGCAATTCGAGGGCAAAAACCATAACTTTTCTGGGGTTTCTTCTTCATTCCAGAAGATACACTTTTTTCTGGAGCACTTTGAGCTAAAACGGACACCACCATCGCGCTCAGAAGGCCTGAGAGAGTTAATTTTCATATAAATTTTGCCATTTTTGGCCACAGTAGCCTTTGGGAAAATTTTTCTCTCTCTGGCTCAAATTTTGAGGTGAAATTTTTTAAAAAAAATCAATTTTTAATTGATTTTTGGGTTAAAAACTAACGCATGTAGTGTTAAAAATCAACGCTGCTTTGTAAATGGGCGCCGCCATCAGTTAACCACTAGTGGTTAACCTCTAACGGTTAACCTAACCACCAGAGTTTACTCTCAAACCTTCTTTGGGGCAGTTTTGAGCACTTTTGGTATTTTGGCCATATCTTGAGCATACGGTATCGGATTTTCGACTTCCTTATATTGTCGGAAATCTATTTCCGAGCTCTATCTCATCATGCTGGTTTGATTTTCTGGTTTTGTATTTTTGATATCTGTTTTTCCAGTCAAAGTCAGAACTTTTTTTTTTCACTCTCGGGGGCATATCTTTTGCATCCGAACTCTATTTTGTGCAAATGAATAGGCGTTGGAAAGGTGTTGCAGTGATCTATCTTTATTTACTGTCTATTTCATCAGAAATTTTAACAAGTAAATTTCATTCAGCTTTGTGTGTTTTTACACTTTGCTTAATTACTTGGACGTTCTGGCACCTACATGGGTTCTGTTTGCATGGGATGAATAATATTAATTTGATCTAAATGCTGTAAGGTCAGATTTATAAGTTTGTTTCATTTTGAAGATTTATCATGGGTTTTTCTACTCACCCTTTAGTTGTTATTCTAGAACCGGGTAATTATGAGTCATGGGCAAATGGTATACTTACACATTGTAGGTGGCTTAATACATTGCCTTATTTGTATGATCTCATACCTGAACCAGCCACTTCAGAGGGAAAATTAGCATGGGATATTATTAGAGATCACATAGTAGAACTTATAGTGTCTAGTGTTGATCATGACACTGTGTTGGCT
>MU228473.1:3018613-3030380 GCA_018584345.1 Thuja plicata | reverse complement strand
ATTTTTCTATCTCTTTTTGGAGAGGGGTTTTTCCCACTGGGTTTTCTTCTTTGTCTCCGGTTTACAGAGATTTCCTTGTATTGGGTACCTGATCAGGCCTTGTTGCCGGGACCCATTTCTTTCTTTCATAGCTGTGCTAGGTTAGCTTACCCCTTGCGCTTAGCTTAAGGGGGGGTGTTAGAGTAATCATTAGTTTTCTTATTAATTAAATCATGTCGATTTAATTAGTTAAGTTATTACTCTTTAGTGCTTAAGCTTTCTCTTAGGTGCATTAATAATTAATTCTTTTATTAATTATAAATGTGCAACCTAGCTTTTACCTTTTAGGGTTTCGTTCACCTTTTTAAGGTTGAACTTTGTAATTGTTGTTCATTAATTCAGATAATAATTTTGCTCTCACTTTTTGAGTAACTTCTGAGTTATGCTTTTTCCTCCTTCTGCTTCTCTCTTGTAACAGGTTATTTGCATGCAGGTATTCTTGGCATTCTGTGGATTTGTATTTCTCAAATCCTATATCTTTGTGCATTGATTTAAAAATTTTATATCATATATTGTTATCAATGCCAAAGGGCGAGATTGTTGAGATATTGTTCAGATTGTGCATATATTTGCTGGCATTAATGTTTTGTCATTGATGTCAACATATTCCTACTATTGAGACAGTGTTCCTAGTTAGTTGAGTAAGATGATTTATGTGGTACGCCTACTGTATTCAATATCATATGCTACAAAGCTGGTAATGTGTTTAGGGATGTCTATACTTGATTCAGTTCAAGTGACAGAGGATCACATGATTATTTGAGAGAGTTATGATGGATTTATCAGAGACTACTATTTTGGTTATTTTGTTAGTGACAATGTTTTAATATTTGGATCGGTGTGGATTAGTTTAGCAATATTCTTTGTTGCTAACTTGGTGGTAAGTTCAGGACATATATGTGTGTCCTTAGCTCGAATGGTTCATGATTTAGATGCTGGCAAGTTCTTTTTCTTTTATGATATTGGTTATGGTTTAGTGTTCCTGATGAACTGTGCAGAGATGAGTTTGATTCATGAGACATATTCTTGTGGCTCTCGTTGTATTTCATGTTTCATGCTGACGTTTCTTGATCATGCCCTATTTGTGTTGGTGGATTACGTTGGGCTATGTGATCAGAATTGAAGATTCCTCATGTAACATGTTGTTCTTATTGTTCTTGGCTGACTTGGTGTTGTAGCGTGTTGCGATGGATCGTGGTGTGATTTATGGATCTGGAACATGTTCGAGGTTGTTGTTATGAATCATTGCTATGTCTTAGCCAATATTCAATGAATCACATTGGGCATTGAGATGTAATGAATTAATATTTTGTAATTAGGTCCCTGGCCGACCTAGTTGAGATATATTGATGTAATGTGTATAAATATGTAATCATTTATAATTACGAAATGACGAGTGAGTGTGTTTTGGATTAGAGATGCTGATGAGAAGAGGTATGAGTGGAATATGCAATTGAGGCATAAAATTATTGTACCTCATTGGAACTTTTTTGGCATATTAGAGATGTTGTTTGTCATTTCATGAGCTTGGACAATATGACATCTATGTTTTGAGATTAGAGATTGTTGTAAGGTAGTGGACCTTCCTTGGGATTGATATCCTTGTTGTATTGAGCAGTGATCTCTAGGAAGTGTGTGCATGTGCATTCCCCTTTTTAATACTTCTAACAGGGTATAGTGCTTTTAATAGAGTACATTCATCTCGTGGGTTTGATCCCCACCATGATTTTTCCCCTAACAAGGGTTCCATGTCAAAAATCTTGGTGTTATGTGTTGATTACCTATGTTATGTTCTTGTATTCATGTTTATCTTTCAAGTATGAGATTAAGTTGGTAATTTGGTTAAAGGTCTTGAGTTTTGGACACAACTGATTCACCCCATGTGTTAGCATCAAGTAGATTTAAGGCAGGTTCAAGAGATGGATTCCTAAGGCATTTCGATACACAACACATGTCCAGGTTGTGATTGCATCGATCGCCAGCTAGTAAGATCGACAACTTGTAAGCTTGAGGCGCTACTTGTCAATCTCGCTTGCACCATGGGAGGATTCATTCTAAAAGGGAAACTGTCGCTAAGTGTCAAAAGGTAAATAATCACTGTGGGTGGAATTAGGTAGTTATCTCTCATGGTGGTAATTAAGTTGAGGAAAGCACAACTGGAATTCATTCCACACACATAAAGAAAGCTAATGATGCAAAATCATCGCCATGGAGGTAGTTACAATGGCTACTTTGATTAAATCGCCATGTGATGAGCATGCAAAAATCAGGAGCATGTTCTATAAAATCCCGCCGACATATTGTAATAAGGGTTCGATTCAGTTCTAATTTTGCATTCGAATATTATTGACTTGAGTTCTGTTATGGCTTCTTAGAGCCTTTGCAAATTAACTTTCTGGAAAATCTTTGAATCTATTAGGAGATGTATTCTATTACTAACTCTGTAATGTTTGATCTGCATTCTAACCTTAGCATGTTTTCTCTCCATAAAGTATTTAGATTGTGCTGTAGTTGCCTTTCTTTTACTGGTTATCACAGTGTTTAGTACCATTAAAACTAGAATGTGGTTCTATTTGTTGATTTTGGTTTTCCTAGCTTCTCATAATTTTAATGAATTATGGATCATGTAGGAATCTTTTACTTTTCCACTTTCCTCAAAATAGAAGTAAGATTATACTACTTATGATAGAAATCCGACAATGTTTAATTATTGTGACAATCTTTAGGGAACTATTCATTTTCACTAGACCCTCGTAGGTGCTACCCCACATCAAGGATTAGAATATTATACTCCATGTCTTTGTTCACTGAATGTGTTTTGCTCTCCGCTCCAACAATGAAGGGTGTGTGGTGCATTGCATCATCCTTTAAAAAAATAATAGTTCCCTAGGGTAGAGGACCCAATAGTTGAGCACCCTAACTTCACGCTTCTTAAATCCTACGTGTAAATTTCAAATCACTCCTAATTTTTTTTTTTCATAGTAGCTTACTTGGCAAGTCCCTGCTTATAACCAAGGTTTCAGAGCTACATCATCAAATATGATGCCACATCAACATGCTTTTTGTCAAGGTGTCCAAAACAACCCAAAAAAAGTAAGATCAATGATCGTGCAAAAGGGACACCCATACTTGTTCAGCTGACGTGACATCACATGATTGGTTGCTTGTTGTAACTAATGGTGCATTTCATTCAATTATGGCTAGTCATCATAGCAATAACAACTTGAACGTCACAACTATTTGTACACTGTTATCAAAAAATTTGGACATTAAATCAACAAGTGTAGGTATTAAATTAACAAGTGTGGGTATTAAGTCAACAACTCCTATCACAAACATTGGAATGTGTTCAGTTATTGGGGCCTTTCCCCTAGTCGTAGAAAATTAATTAATTTTTCCTTGTTTTATCAAGGTGAAATCAATCGGTCAGGAAAGGCGGTGTGATCAATCAGTCATAAAAGAACGAGAAACTTCTAAATAAAACCTTAGAAACAACCTTTAATTTTTCATTTAACTTCTTTTAATTGGTACGCTCTTAATTTTCCAAAAATTTGCCCAAAAATCCCAGTAAAATTGTCACAGTCAATCAACATACTTTTAATAAAAGAAAAAAAAACATTCTAATACAAAAATAATAACAAACCATATATTAAGACATTGTCAAATGACAAATTAATTGCAATTGATAGTACAAATTAAGTGACTAATACGCCTTATACAATTGGCAAAGGCTAATCTCCATGTAAAATGTACGAAAGAGAAAAAAAAATCAATTTTTTTTTTTTTCTATTTACAAAAATATATTATTCCTTTTTACAATTTTTTTGTTGTTTTCTGCCACAAAATATCCACATAATGAAGAACAATGTAGAAAATTTCGCAAAAAACTGTTGTGTTTTCTACTTTTTGAAATTTGGTCAATAATACATTTTACATTGAGGGTAGCCATGTCCTAACAATTCGCCTTTGCTACATGATGACATCCCGACTCATGACTCAGACCCAACAAAAAGACAGCACGACAAACATCTAAGCGTCAATTCGAGCCCACAATGCACCAAAACAGTCATATGCTTCTTCATGTGACCAACTTCGAGAGGGAGTCAGGGAAAATGCGGCTACAGTAAAGAATGGAGACTTCATGTTATCACGGTGTTGACATCATCTGCTTACCCCAATTCAATCTTTCTTGTTTTCACAAACCCAATCGTACTGAAATGCCATCCATGGCCCAGTCCCGAGAAGCAAAGAAATCCCAAATCTGTCATCATATTTCCCCAATTCTGTCACCATATCTGTCCATTTTATATACAAATGTCCCACAATTGCAGAACTTAAATAAGGTATTGAATCATGTGCCATTTGATTTCTTCATCTTCATGATCAACCCCCAAAATGGAGATAGCAGATGATTTGGTGGAGGAGATAGTGAAGCGTCTGCCATTGGAATGCCTGTTCCGATTCCGAGTGGTTAGCAGGGGATGGAACCGCCGCCTGCGATACTTGTGCGCAGAGGCTGCTGGCAAACAACCGGATCTCGTCATCTCCTTACCAAATGCCAAAGAAGGCTGCCTCATTTATTCCTTCCTTACTCGCAAATGGCGGCCCCTTTCCTTTTCCTCCCTCCCGGTTCCCGAATGCAGCATCAATGGATGTGGGGCGGGCCTGCTGTTGCTCGACATTCCTTCAATGGCGGCCACCTGGGTATGCAATCCTCTCACTGGAACATCTTTCCCTCTTCCTGCACTCACATTTCCCCTCAATGTCCTGGGCAGATGGGTAGTACAGGGCCAGAACAGGGGAACCTACAAGGTCCTGCTTTTGGGGAAGAAATGCAGCGAAGACACGATTGAAGTGCACGGATATGACTCTGTTTCTAATTCGTGGAACAAAATGGGGGAATATGATCTGGGGGCGAATTCTCGGGCGGCAAAGAGGGAGGAAACTGCGTATTCCAATGGATTTGCGTTCTTGATGGGCAGGGATAATGTGGTGGTGTTTGACAGTAAGGAGAGAAGGTGGAATCGGGTGGCAATGCCTGCGGGCGCAGTGGTGAGGAACAACATATGGCCCCGCCTGGTGGGTTGTGGCTCTTTTCTACTGTTGGTGAGATTGATTAAGCGTGCCCATGTATTGGAGGAGGTAATCATGTGGGAGTTGTGTGCAGAGAATGTGAGATGGAAGGAAAAGGGAAGAATGCCAGAGTGGGTGAGGGGGAAATTGCAGAGAAGGTGGATTGAATGCTTGGGGGTTGGAGAAAATGTGTGCTTCAGGTCGCATGGGAGTGCAGAGATTGTGGTCTACAGTTTGGCTGAAAAATCTTGGCAATGGCTGCCAAAGTGCCCTGCCGCTTTCATCAACGATTCGCGTGCAAGAAGTTTGCCATTTCAACAGATCTTCTTTCCTTCCTTGCAACCTTCGCTTCCTTCGCTGTGTTAAAATCTATTTCCTAAGTTCATCAAGCTTATTCTGTAGAAATGGTTCGCATATTTGAAATGGAAGAGGAAGTAGAACGGTCAATATTAATTAATTGGTGAATGAAAATGCCATTTGGTTTCAAAAAGCCTTCTCAGTGCTTTTGGTCTTGCATTCCTTCATTCCAACTTTTCTTTATGGCCGACTTTCAGATTTCCTTGCATGGTGGCTTCTGCGATTACCTGAGGCATCTACCATTTTACTGCATTTTTTTGCCATCTTCCGTGCATGCAAAATCATCTGGTGTTGCTTTCTCTCAAGCATTTTTTGTGAGTTGATTTAATTGCATTAGCGGCCTCCATTTTCTCCAATTTCATGGTGTCAAGCATTTGATTGCAGATTCGAACTACTTCCACGAAATCTGATTTTGAGAGTTTTCTACTATGATGAGGCTTCTGGTAAAGTACCATGGCTCACGTTGTAGCAGTTTTAACAGAATTTTCAGCAAGCTCAATAGAGAAAATAAATAGAGGATTGCCACATTTCAGAATAACAAAAAGAAGACTGCCATTTTAATGTTATTTTATAATGTTTTTCTTTGTTTTGTTTAATTAATTATTTTAAAAGAGTTTAAATTAACTAATGAACAGCCTCTCATCTCCAATTTTAGTATTTGTTTTTTTGGGGATTTATATCAATATGAAATTTTTGTAATTCTTTGTTCAGATTTTATGGGGACCCGAAACTCCTTATACCTATTACAAAAAGATAGACAACATAAAAAAGGACTAAATAAAGACAGGACTGAGACCCAACCCACTAAACCTAAAACAAAATAGACAACCAGAGAAGAAAGCCAGAAACTAGCTAGACCCTCTGGCAGCCAAAAGCCAAAAGACGAAGCAACAAAAAATAGGGGAACTGCAGGAACTAGGCGAACTCCAGGAGAGTGCCTTCCGCTTCCTTCTTAGCTTCGGAGACCTTTTTGATAGCAATGTTGAAATCCGACAGCTCCGAAATCCTATCTTGGATTTTCTTTTTCTTGGCTGAGCACGTGCGCTTTCCCGGACCTACATCTTCCATGTTGTCTTTTTCATCATCGATCTTCACACTGGGGGAACCAGAATCCATCTCAGACTTAATGGAATTAAAACACTCCATAGTGGAACCCATGAAGATATTGTTATCCTTCATATGTTTTTTCAATGTGTTCTCTAGAATGTCAAATCTGTCATGCAGAGTCTTCAAAATTTTCCCATCCTCCCTGTTTTGTTTACCATCAACCCCCGTCGACCCAGAATCTTGATTACCTTGGATGAGATCAACACGAGCAGACAAAGCTCTAAAGCTGAGATGGAGACTTTTGATTTCCTTAAATACCCATTTCATCAGTCGAAACGAGTACAATGACATTGCCTTCGTAGTTTGAAGGACTCCAAACGGGGGCTCAATTTTGTCGTCCATGTCGTCCTGGAGAAGTTGGACATTCCGCTCCTGCATATCCACCAGTCTAGACAAAGGAATGTTCTTAGAAGTAGCAAGGACATGGTCCTTCTCAACAGTGTCGTGACCTGGGGTTTCCTCCTCTTTCCTCTCCGACTGCACATCCATAAACACCTCCATCTTTGAAGAGATGGGAATGCCATGCTCTTCCGAACTTGCGTAATTGACCAAAATAGGAACTTTTTGGCCACCCACATCCTCCTCAGCGACCTCAGGATCTTTACCTTTCTTCTTAACAATATGGGCTCCCATAGTTTTGACCTCATCTTCACCCGAGGCACTCACCGAAACAGTTAGAGACTCCTTACTCTCGTCATCAGACTGGGAGTGTGGGAAGTAGTATGTTCCATCATAACCATTGGCACTCTCAGCATATGAGTCCGTGTCCATACCCTTATTTTTTTCCCAAATTTTAACTTTTTAACAGTCGGCTCTGTCGTTTCTTCACCCACCCTAATCCTTTTTCCCGCTTTAGCAAAGCCCGAATCTCTCGGGGAAATAATAAGAGGACTGGAGGCCGCAACTTTCTTAACATGTTCTATAATCAGGAGAATCAAGCCCTCATGCAGAATGGGCTTACTTTCCTTATGCCTGTAGTCAGTAATACTATGACGGAGAGATTGCAACAGGTAGAAGGGGAAAGCAATTCTCACCTTATGTCAGAAATGACATAACAACACGAAATGGTATGAATGGACCCTTTTGTATCTCCCATCCAAAGAAACATACTCCATGACCGTCGTAAGCTCCTTCGCCCAGAATTCTTTGATGGAATTGACATCATAACACCCTCCAGAGTCTTTCACCAGACTATCTGCTTCCGATTTGTCCTTAGGGAAGTGCAAAATAGCCTTCTGGGATATGTTTTTGTCTCTGTAGAATTTTATGCCTTTGGTATTTAAACCCGTAACCTCAACAATCAGATCTTTGGTAATCTTAACGGCCATACCATCGATCACCATAGTACCATCCTTCCAGCTTTCCACAAAAGCATTCGTGACAACATCTTTGGAGCCATGAAGGCGCTCCATGTAGTTTGTGAGGCCTCCCTTGTTAAGCTTATCCCAAACCTTTGTTTGGGTCTTCCATTTCTTACAATTTTTGGCTCCTTTCTATTTAACCCACCCCCCATGGTACCTTGCAAGAACAGGTTCTCACTAGCAATGGCAAAAGCAAAGCAGAGAGTGCAGAAAAGCTAAATTCAAAATTTGTAAATAGCCAGTGAATGCGTGTCTGTACTTCACATTCTTGGAAAAGACAAGCCTGTCTGTAACCCTGTTGACAGCTATTAATGATATGCGTAAATTCATGAAAGCTTTATGAGATTTTCCAAATCTGCTCATTTTCTATGAGTCAGATCATACGCCAACTTGGCTCTCACCTCAACGGTCAAATCACTAACTCCATGCCAGGTCATGATACCCTCGGTCTTAACTACAATGTTAGCCAGCACATCCGTAGTACAGTTCGCTTCCCTGAAGTTATGCGATATGATGATATTGGTAAAAGAGTTAATAATTAAACAAGCCTCATCAATAATCGCCTTGATTGACCAGGATGGCTTGGTAATCCCTTTAATGCAATTTAAGATATTCATCGAATCACCTTTGATCCACACATTCAAGGGCATACTTTTATTAATTAATTTTAAAGTTTGCAGAAGAGGCATCGCTTCCACCACGTGGTTGGTCTGGACCCCAATGGGGAATGCCACGGCCGCAAGACAATTTGCCTCGTCATCGCGGATAAGACCACCACATCCAATAGTGCCTGGATTCCCTTTCGCGGCTTCGTCGAAATTGGCTTTAATCCAGCCAATAGGAGGGGAAAGCCAAATGACATTCTCCCACCTAGAAGGAGAATTGGCTATAGAACCAGTCAAAACTCCAGCATTGAAATCCAACATGCCACCATTGAACACATTACAGTTCTCTCTAATGCTTCTTTTAATCTTTTCCACAATCACCACTGGAGGCAAAGCATTATCACGAAAGACTCTATCATTTCGATCTCGCCAAAGTTTCTAGATGATATGAGGAGCAATAATATTCCACAACGACCTATCAACAGGAGCAGCTGCGTTTCTCCACTGCTTGAAATTTTTTTTTCAGATTGTTCGAAAACACCCAGTGAATATTCCAACATTGCAAGGTAAGGTACCAGACATCTTTGGAATAAAAACAATCAATGGCCAAGTGGAAAACTGATTCCTCCGCATTTTTGCATAGAAAATATCTGTTCGACAGAATCATTCCTCTTTTTTGGAGATTGTCGATGGTAAGGATCTTGTTATGCAAAACCATCCAAAAAAATATGCTAATTTTAGGAATGAGTCGTTTATCCCATACTTGATTCTAGAAGGGAAGAGGATCCGGGGGCTTTATCAAGATCTCAGAGGCCAAAGCAACAAAATAGAGACCCGACGGAAACTTTCCCCAAATCAAATTACCCTCCTTAGAAGTGTCCACTTTCCAGACATTCAAATCCAGCATAAGAGGTTTAAACAAGAAGTCCACCTCAGAAAGGTCAACTCAGGTCTGGTTTTCCCAGTAATCTAAGGCCCTCATAGAAAATCTCTGTTTACATATATCAATAAAAGGTTGGATAGCAGGAATGGAATTCAGAGGAAAATCTTTGACCCATCAATCATCCCAGAACATAATTCTCCTGCCATTACCCAAAAGCCACTTAGCACCCTTGAAAGCCGTCTCCTTAGCTTGCTGGATACTGTTCCAAATGAATGAACCCCGCACCTTCACATTAGACTTCATAAAGTCCGACATGTGAGGGAACGAAAAGAGATATTTTTTCCTAATAATGTCATTCCATTCTTTATTGTCACCATAGATACGCCAGATTTGCTTTTCCAGAAGAGTCTGGTTAATAACCTTTAGAGCCTGAATCCCCAGACCTCCCCATTTCTTCGGAGTGCAAACCTTGTCCCACGCCACAAGAGCCAGTCTCTTTCTGTCTTCCACTCCAGATCAAAGAAAGTTCCTCTGAATAGATTCTATCCCATCGACAAATTTTCCTGGGATCCTAAGCAGACTCATGGCATATATGGGGAGGCTCTGCAAAGAAGCCTTCAGAAGTTGGAGTTTTCCAACTTGGCTAAGGAGAGCTCCCTTCCAACTAGCTAATTTCCTATTGAATCTGTCCACAATACCTGCCCCAAAGGAGTCGGGAGGTTTCAATCCACAAGGGAGACCAAGGTAGGTTGCAGGCAAGGTCCCAATTTCACACCCAATGATTCTAGCTATCCTGTTTTGTCTATCCTTCGACGTATTTATAAAGTACAGAGAGCTCTTCTGCCAATTGACAATTTGGCCTGTTGCTAAAGAATAAATAGAAAGAGCCTGTTTAATTCTTCTGGCTTCCTAGATAGAAGATGACCCCATAATAACCATGTCATCAACGAATTGCTCATGGGAGTAAGGTCTAGAGGCAGAGGAAGGAATAAGGCCCTTTATAGAACCTTCAGAAGTCAGTTTCTAAAAATAATGACCAAGACCCTCCGCTAGAATAGCAAAGAGAATAGGGGACAAAGGATCCCCTTGACGGAGCCCCCTTGTGGGCTTAAAAAATTGGTAAGAGGAGCCATTAACAATAACACTAGCCATCGAAGTACTAATAAGCTGGGAAACAAGCTCCAACAGTTTTTCACAGAAACCAAAGGATTGGAGAATCTTAATCAGAAAGTCCCAGTCCACTTGGTCATAAGCTTTCGAGAGATCTAGCTTCAGCAAGAAACCATGATTAGAGGAAGAGTGGGTGGAATGAATAACCTCATGAACCTTCATAATGGAGTCCAAAATTTGTCTACCAGGAACAAAACCACTCTGGTGGGGGGAAATAATATGAGGAAGGATAGCCAACAACCTTAGAGTAAGAACCTTAGAGAAAATTTTATACACCGAGTTACATAAGCTGATCGGCCTAAAGGAGTCAACATAATCAACACCAGGGGACTTAGGAATCAATGCAATAAAGGTAGCATTAATTTCCTTAAGCAAAGTTCTGGAACCAAAGAATTCTTTAATGACATGACATATCCTTTCCCACAATATGCCATAATTTATGAAAGAAGAACCTAGGAAACCCATCTAGGCCTGGGGACTTATCTCCCTCAATAGAGAAAACATATTTCTTGATTTACTCCGAGGAAGGAATGTCAGTCAAATTTTTTTTAGTAGGAACATCCACTAAAGAAGGGATAGAATCAAGAATCAGAGCCTGGTTTTCCAAGAAAGGCGACTGATCTTTGGAAAGAAGAGAAGAAATAGAGTCAACCATAGCCCAAGAAATATCTTTATCATTGCTAACCACGCCAGAGGCTACCTTGAGTTTGGAAATTTTGTTCGAGGCTCTATGTTTGGAAGCAGACATGTGGAAGAACCTAGTGTTCTTATCTCCAGCCTTCAGCCACAAAGACCTAGACCTTTGTCTCCAATACACTTCCTCTTTAGAGATAATGTTATGAGTCTTGGCCAATAGAATAGTCTCTTTATCCTTAAGGTCTTGAGACATAACTATCTGCTGAATAGAATCCTGAATGGTATCAAGTTCCTTTTGCAAGTCCAGCTTGACTTTGAAGATATCCCCGAACACTTCCTTCCTCCAAGTCTTTATATTTTGTTTTATGTGCTAGAGTTTCTTAGACACCCGAAACATAGTAGTCCCACGAATGTTCACATTCCACCATTCCCAGATTCTCTGTTGTAATTCAGGGTGGTCAATCCACATTTTTTCAAATCTAAAGGGGATATTACCCTTAACCTTCATTAAATCAGCAACAAAGGAGAGGGGAAAG
>MU228473.1:2953157-2974519 GCA_018584345.1 Thuja plicata | reverse complement strand
CTTTTTGATATTAGGTTGATAGCTAGTTCAAATTTTCACGTCAAGTTGACTAACCCTGATTTTGCTGATTTTTCATTGCCACTTAAGGGCATAGTTTGGCCCCCCATGATCTTGCACATACCCAAGGATTTGAGAGAAGTACCTAATGGCCTCATTTACAATCTCATTTCCTTCCTCCAAAGTTATATCCCCTTTCTTAAAAGCACTGATTCTATTAGCCGTCCTGTTTCATAGTAGACAGGTGGAAGAATCTAGTATTTTTTCCCCCTCTTTCATCCACACCGATCTAGACCTTTGCCTCCTGAAAATTTCCTCTTTGCTAACAATGTTGTGAAGATCAACAAGAATGGACTTTTCAGAACTCATTCTGTCTTCATCATATCCGTGGCTTTGGATCTCTTCCTGAACCCCTCCAAGCTCTGTCTTAATCCTATCTTTGGTCTGAAAAATGTTTCCAAAGTCCCTTTTGTTCCACTTTCTAATCTCCATTTTTATGTTCTTGAGCTTCTTAGCCACCTTGTACATCATTGTACCATCCACATCTATGCTCCACCACTCCCTTATCTTATTGAGAAGGTTAGGGTGGGTAGACCACATCCTCTTGAATCTGAAGGGCAAAGCCTTTTTCTTGTTGTGAGTATCCAGGGTGAGAGAAATCGAAGAGTGGTCAGATCTGAATCTCGCCATAGAGGACAGATGGCAGTGATACTGCTGCATCCAGTCCATAGAGACAAGGGCTCTATCGAGGTTCACCTGAATACACTCTGATCCAACTCTCCTATTTGACCAAGTAAATTTGCCTCCTAAATCCACATCAATGAGAGCCAAGTCATTGATCATATTAGCTAACTGTTGCCTACTCTCTAGGTTAGGGGCCAGCCCCCCAAATTTCTCAGATTCCTTTAGGGGGGTGTTGAAATCACCCATGATGATGGCTTTTGGATTAGTCATCTTAGCGAACAAATTCCACATTTGGTCCCAGAAAATTCTCCTGCTATTCTTGGTGTTCGAAGCATAAATGTTCATTATGAACCAACTCTCCTAGTCTTTTAGGTTCTTGAATTGAATAAGTAAAATTTTACCTTCATCAAAAATGATTTGAGCTTTGAGATTATCCTTCCATAACACCAGTAAGCCACCAGAGGCTCCGTCAGAGTCAGTAGCTGCAGTCCTCATACCTTTGCCAAAGGAAATGCTTTCCACTTTTTCTTTTTTCATTTTAGTTTCCTGTATCAAAAAAATGTCTGGTTTATGATCCCTTACCATATTTCTAATAATTTCTTGTTTGTGGACTCCATTTATCCCACGAATGTTCCATGATATGACCTTCATGATTTCTTATATGAACAAGACTCCTGGATGGTCCTCTGAGATCCATCCGCTATATTTATTTTTGCTTCTTCCTTTCTAATTTGATTCATACTCTTCCTTCATGGAGTGTTAGACTTACTACCTGTGTCTGCTTTAGCTCTGCTTCTCGTAGCTGCAGGTGAAGCTTGAGAAGGGTCCCTGCTATTTTTATTTTTCACTGTTATCCATGGTCCCACATTCTCATCTTTGAAACCATCTTTGTAACTATCCAAGAGAGCTTCCATTCTTGAGATTTGTCTAGGAGTAGTTGTTGATACCATTTCCAGGAAATGACTTATCTTCCCTGGAGAAATATAAGTGCTTCTGCTAAAGTTTGATTCTTGGGAGAGGATTGGGCCTTGTCCCTCCTCATGCCTCCCACCTTCCTGTGAATCTGGAACAAAGGAGAATTCAATGTTGTCTTCAACTATGATCTCACCTGCTTCTGGGTTTTCTAGAACTCCTTTGTCTCCATTCCCATACTCCATAAATGGACCTGTTGGGCTTTCCATGTCCCCTTCCCTCTCCCTTCCTTTTTATGGCTAGGATTGTGGTTGTCCCTTGCCCTCTCCCTCTATTGTTATGTGCTCTTCAATCTTCTCTTGAGCTAGCTGTTGTTCCAGATTATTAGTAGTTATCCCCCCTTGTGGATTCTGCTTTTCTGTTACAAGAGTTGTTTCATTTGGAACTTTATCCTTCCAGACCTTCTTGGTATAGTTAAGTCCCTTGATCAGAGGTTGATTCTCTGGCCTCTTACCTTATTTTCAATTTGATCCTTTCGGGCTTTCTGCTTCTCAATGACCATAGGGCACCTTTTGGCCTTGTGTCCATCTTTTTATCAATGGAAACAAGCAAAAGGAACACTTTCATACTCTATCTGTTGCACTCGTTTTCCCAATCTGGATTGAAAAATGATTTCCTCTGGCATATCCTGACCTACTTCAGCTCCAATGCATATCCTCACATAAGTGAGTCTTTTCTTCACCGCTGTAACTGGATCTATTGATAGTAGCTCCCCAAAGGATCTAACAATGCCCGCAAAAACATCCTCATGCCAGTAATCCAAAGGTAGCTCGGGTAGCCTAGCCCATACCAGCGCTTGGATCAGGAAATCATTGTTGAGATCTAGGTTAGAGGTCCATTTCTACAAAGTGAGGGTGGATCTTCCCACCGACCAGTTCCCCACACAAAGAATCTTTGACTGATCTTCTTGACAGGAAAACTCAAAAGACATAAAACCTTTTGCCATTGCTGAAACCATGACCTAACCTTTTAGATCCCACTTTTTTTAATGAAGGTTCTTACAATATCTATATTGGGTCTAGATCCTATGAACTTGCCCACCAGAGTTGCAGCCATACTCAAAATATTATGATCAATAAGCTTAGAAGGCAACTCTAAAGCATAGATCCCCTGCTCTTTTTTAGAGACATCTTTAATCATTGGGAATGGAGACTTACTAGAGGGTTTGACTCCAAAAAAGTTTGTCCAGCGCCCCAGTGGGGCCATGCCAGCTCCCGTGCCTCTCATTTTGGAGCTGTGATCTCATTTTTCCCTGGATCCTGCAGCATTGCCCGTGGGTCCCCTTCATCTGTCGAATCCTCAGCCCCCTGGTCCTTGCCCTAGTCCAGACCTGCACTCTGATCATCTTGTCCCGGCCCACATTTTTCCCGCCCGGATCCAGATTCAAAACTTTACCTCCTGTCATCGTTCCTCACTCGCCGCTCGCCATTCTTGCCATTCTATATAATATAAAATTTTGTTTTCAAATATTACTAAATGTTTCTAGATTTAAATGACAATTCACCAACTAAAACATATAAACCATAGAAAATTGTAAATAATTTGAATTTAAATATATTATCTTAAATTTTCTGAATTTTGAAATAGATATTTCTATTATAAATCTTTAAAAATTGAAATTCCTTCCAATCTTGAATTAGTTTCTAATAACTAAATTTTCCAATTTAAAAATAGATATTTCCGTTATAAATTTATAAAATTTGATTTTTTAAACTATATTCTATTTTGAATTAGTTTTTAATAACTAAATTTTCCAATTTTAAAATAGATGTTTCCATTATAAAAGTTCAAAATAAAATATTTCAATAATATGTGTTGAATGATATTAATGTTGTGGTATATTTTTAATTTTTAAATATATATATCAGCTAAATTTGCATTAACATTATTAATGTAATAAAATTTACTCAATTAGTATTAATTATTAAATATATAAAGTCAAACCATGCTTCTCATCAAAATAAGTGTTTGGAATGATACATAGGTCAAATACCTTCACAAATTACACTCATTCAACTTGAAAGGAAAGGAAAGGATCTTTTATAGTCCACGATACCAGCCATATATTTGTGCTACAAACGAGTCGTACATACCCTACCCCCCAGTGGGATTTGAACTTGTGACCTCTCTTTCAAGAGTACAAGTTCTCCACCACTAGGCCAACTCGGGATGAACTCTTATTTTAATTTATTAATTTTTTTCTTAATTAAAAATATATCTAGATTTACTTTGTTTAAAATGTTTAAATGCTGCAAATTACTTAAAATAAAACAACTAAAGAATTTGAGAAAATAAAAAAATTATTATAAATAAAAACCTAATTTTTAACAAGTTTCAAGTCATATGAATAAAAAAAATCTTCCACAAACAAATTATATTTTCCTGACAGGTAGATTAATTGGGATATTATTGTCTCCTAAGAGCAAAATGAGGTAAATCATGGACCATTACAAAATGATCTTATTCAAGCAAAAGATCAACCCATTCAAATGCATTTTCAGAATTGTCGTGAGTTATTATAACATAAAAAATCCTAGTTTTATTAAACATATTGCAACAACAAATGCAATAGCAACCTCCATAGCATCTTGCATGTTTTAAAATAAGTGGAGAATCAAAGATCCGATGCACATAGTCATATTTGGTTTTGACAATACGAATAAAAAACAGAGCAAAGAAGGGAACCCTCAAACAATTAACCCAGAATTGTGGCAAAATGTCTATGGAAAAATTGCTTTCAGTAGTCCATTTTGTAGTCCATTTTTTAGAACCCGATGCATAAAAAGAGAACTTGATGTTGAATAAGCTAATTCTCGTAACAAAGTTAACACCAAGGAATTGATTGGGTTGTCATCTCTCCTTAAGTGCGCCCAAAATTTTGAAGCAATCTGACTTGAAGCACTAATCATACCCACTCAAGGTCTCGCCCTTTGTGATGACATAAGTTCATTAGTGCTGGACTGATCCCATACACCCTAAAACCATACAAACCCTCATTCCCAATTCGTAATAGATATACAACATCCATGAAATAATCCATGAAATCAAATCAAAGCAGATTGAAACAAACCCTTGACCTAAGACTTGTGAAATAACTATCAAATCAAATGAAACCCGGTTGAACATAAAAGCATGTTTACTCATAAAATGAAATTGAAAACAAACATCACAATACCATACATGCGTTATTCTCTACTTTCAATTTCTCCTTCTATCTGACAATGATAGAAGATACCAAAAAGAAGACTGGGTTTTGAAGAAAAATTAGGGATAATGAAAACCAAAAAAAGGAAACTTGCCAAATTAACAGGGATTGTTGGTTTCCATTCTACGATAGAAGGCTGACAATTATCCGACAAGAAAAGATATTTAGGGAGCAAAGCTCCCACACAAAGCCTATTAGCTTAATAATAATTGAAGATACATTAACAGTTTTAATTAATATTTTTTAATATTTTTTCAATAATTATGTTACTTACCCGAATAAAAGAGTTATACTATTTTAATTAATAATTTTTTCAATAATTATGTTACGAGTTATAGTAGACACATTAGTAGTTTTAATTAATATTTTTTTCAATAATTATATTACTTACCCGAATAATATTTTTTTCCGTTAACAAATCACAGAATATAATAATTTTCAAACATTCGCTATTTTTTTCAATTAAACTCAACACACTATGATCTAAACTGGTGATTTATATCATGTTATTTAAATCTAAAATTGTTATTTTACTATTTTATTGTAACACAGTAGAGAGAATCCATGAACAAGGCCTAAACAAACAAACACAACAATCTTTGCCAACGCTAAGATGCCCTAATCTCGACCGATTAAGTTACTGAGGTTCGAACTTGGGAGAGGAGTAACAGAAAGCTCAGTAGACACTATGTTAGATAGAAGCTCATTTTTAAAATCAAACCCGCTATGAATGCAGGATGTTACGTGTGTACTTATTATATTCAATTAAGGGTGATCTACAGCCATCAAAATTCAATAGAGGGAGAGATACAAAAAAGTAAGTAAAAACATAAAAGATTACACCGCATTCTCAATTAAATAATTAAATCCTAAGTTGATCAAAGCTGTTAAGAAGAATCCTCCATTTTTAAAACCTAAGAAAATGCAAATTCCCATTGCAACCATTCTACAAGGCCAAAACAAACCAGGTTAACCATTAATAAACAACAAAATCCACCAGTTGTGTGACATTAAAACCTCAACAAGTATAACCTGGAACTGTAACAGTAAAAGCAAGAGCGATCTAATCTTAGGTATTCATCTATGATTTCAATCCTTCAATTTCCTCAAAGTGTCGAAGACAGAGACAGCATTGGGTATGTTGGTGTCAGCGACAATTGCCCCAATAACAGCTGTGTAACATTTTGCTTCAAATGGAAAGTCATCCCCATTCCCCATGACATAAGCACCCAAATTAAGCCTGCGCGCTTCTAAACCATACTCCTTCCACTTCCAGTAATTCTCCAACCTTCTCTGTAATTTACGCTTCGGAATCGTTGTATTCTTCTTTATGCACTCATAAAACACACATGTCTGCATAATGCTTTTTCCCAACATGATAAGAACCCCCTCATCCTCCACACTAGAGGGATCATATTCCTTATCCTTCTCCCTGCCTTTCAACGCTCTTTTCAGAATCTCCTTGTCTTTAAATTGGTACCCTATTTTGTTTTGCAATTCGATCAATCCACCATTCATTACATGATTCTCTGCGTTGGTGAAGTGGGGTCTTTTAGAGGATGTTCCCTGCACAGAAAAAACCAGAAATGATCAATAATGGTAGTCTCGAACACTTGAGAAAAATGTACATTAATTCTCACCTGAATGAGTGGATGGGTGGGAGTTTTTCTCTTTTCTGTTCCTGCGTGATGGTTTGGCAGGTCGGCCATCAATTTCCACAGACTTTCTATCTCCCCAGACATCTTTCCTGGTTGAGTAAAATGATTGAATAAGCATTTTATAATGATGAACAAGTGGGGAATGTTAACACGTAGCTTGTCTGGTAAGAGACGTGGCAGGCAAAATGAACAACTTTTCGACCTTAGTCTGGACAATCGATTTATTTGGCTAAATTATGATGTTTACGCAGGAGAATTGAGGATGCATGTCAAGTGTATGGCATATTCTTGGCTTTTTAAACTAGAGATATCTACATTTAGTCACCTTGTTATTTAAATCTTTCGTCATCTTATTAAATTAAGTTTGTTGTTTCAATTTATTAATTTTGGTATCATCTTAATGTCAATTAATTTATTATATTATATATGTTAATTAATTTCATTCCTTTTATTAGTATTCACATAGGGCTGGAATTAGACTGGAATTGACATTATTCATGTTTGGGTCCATGAATAAAAATGGAATTGGAATTACGAAATTCCAATTTTGCTCCAAAATGGACATATCAATCTTCCACCCAAATAGGTGGAATTCGAATTTCGAATTCCAATTCTATTTTTATTTAACCAAATCATAATTCTTATCAGATCCATAGGAAGTAGAAAGGCACAGAATGCCTAGGGCATTTTTCATTCTGCACAAAACTCATCCGCATGGCCATTTTTCTGCTGCGGTTTGGAGAACCTAAGAAGGGCATCTGTGTTGGTGTCTCTCAAACGGTGTTTTGGCTGAGTGAAGGTTCGAAGGTTAGAGGTTTCGTAAATCTACAGGTGAGTTTCTTGAATGATTATCTTGGATAGCCGTGAATTCTCTGTACATTGTTTAAGCATTTCATTATGTTTTTAGAATCATTGGCTTTCATTTTATACTGCATTTACCGGGATGGGGTGCTGCCCAGTAGTGTTTAGAATGGTCTCTTTCAATTCAAGAATTCATGGGCAGGTAATCCATGTTTGCAAATATTCAGAAAAATTTCAGAATCTTCACCAGAAGTTATAAAATATGAGGTACAGTATTAGGGTTCAAATACACTTTTCTATTTTAGCGCTAAGTTGTCACTTGCTCAAAGAATGATGTCGTCAGTACTTCCTGGTATTGCAGTCAATGTCTTGAATCTCTCTTATCAGTGACTTGAAAACCTCACTTTTCTTTTATAAAGATGCATGTTATGTTGCTTAAGTTTTTACCTAAAAATGTTGTCCCTAATAACAATTTTCTTGACATCTTGCTTCTATTTGATCAATAATGACTATCTCATGCATCTTTATATGCACATTTTTAGGTCATTTTGCATTGTGCTTCCAATATTTGATAGTCTACACATGCATGTACAAACCATCAATGTTTGCAAGTAAGTTACAAAAATGTATCACAAAACCACCTTAAAAGTGCATATAAACAGAATAGTCAATTAAACCTGCCTCATGTACCTAAGAAGAGAAAAGTCATCAATCCTTGGGCTCAAATTTAATAGATCAGATGAAAATGCTGTAATATGCAAAGTCTTACCTTAAGAAAGTCTATGGTTATTCTCTTAGAATGCTTCAACAAGAGAAATGGCTCAAACAATGAGTAGTTTATAAGATGTGTAGATTATCAATGATTGAAAACACATTATAAAATATATAATATAAACAACCTAAAATTATGCATATATATGTATAAGACATAATAGTCAATTAAACCTACAACGTGTGCCTAAGGAAAGTAAGTTTCATTAATACACGAGAATGTTGTAATGTGAAAAGTCTAACTAACCTTAACAAAGTTTGTGGCTATTGTCTAAATATGCTCTCAAAAAGGAAGTAATTTACCAAACAATGGTTGGTTATAAACATGTAGGGCCATCAACAATAAACGAGCATGAAGACAATTGTGAGTGCAATTAAAAGTTAAATTGACATTTAAGATCATCATGATGTAGGAAACAAGCTGCAGTCATCTCTCACAAAATTACGTCATTACTTGTGTGCATGCGCACACATGCATGCACTCTTAGACAAGGGAAATAGTTTGATGAGAGATGAATGAAATGACTAGTAGTTGTTGATCACCAAACCCACACTTGAGATTTATTATCATGGCTAACACTGAAAGTGGATTCTTAGTTAAACCAAGAACATATAAGACATCAAGCTCCACTTATATACGTGAAATGTATTAGATATGAATCACTCGTGCTTCTGGAACTTAGTTTGTTCTTGAGAAACATCTTGCACTTAATGTTCACACTATAATAGCAAGTGGTCAAGGCGTCATGCAACTCATTTACTATCTTCTCTAATGTGTGTGCTCAAATGATGCTTCACTGAATACAGGTCAATTACTTTGCTTTGGCCAATTTTGTGTTACTAACTAGTATGATAGTATCTATCAGAGGTGCAACCTTATTTTCCACAAAAAAACACTAGACCAACTTCCTCCAATAGAATTTTCAATCAGCGCTTCCAAGGTGTAAAGTTAGAAATGTCCTCTTGGTGTTCACTCTCTAAGACCTAGACTAGTCATGACTACAACTTCTGAAACAAACATAAAATGAACAGATCAATCAGGAATGATTCAAATCAGCAGCCAATGGCAAGTGCAGATCAACTCTTCAACCATTGGAGAACTTAGAGCACCAAACCTTACAACCTCTTACAGGCCCAAATCACTTCAATAACTTAAGCAAAGGCACAGAAATTCTCTGACAAATCCCTCTCACAAGTGATCCATTCACTGACTTGGAAAATTTCAATCAATGCATTTGATACCATGTTAAATTTTCAGACCATCGTGAGAACAATTCAAAGTCTGAGAATTAACCCAGGTTGTAAATTAAAACTTCAACCAATAGAGCAGATCTGAGTGCAATAACCTGCAAACACATTGCTGAAGATATGAACATAAAACACTCAAAAATCTATCTTATGTCAAATTGAAAGAACTACATTGTTCCCTCTATTTTGTCTACTCTATTCCTAATTATATGCCTTGGTCTCTTTTATAGAAAATGAGAAACTTTTAATCTTTACATGAAGTAAACAAGGCAAAAGATAGAAAATGTCTTGTTCTAGAAATAAGAACAACTGCTAATCTTTAGAATCGATATAAATATAAGTATAGCATTATACAACCTGTACTCAACAAGGATAGAAACTTAAAAAATTGAAAACAAAAAAGACAAAGGTGTTGATTTTTGCACCCTGCTAAAGGATAACAGCAACTGAGTTGCACATTTAGAATACTAACAAGGTCTTTTGTTTCTTTGTGGACTTTACAAATGCTTCTGACTCCATGCCACAACATGTGTTGTTCCAGAAAATAAGAGACGTTGGTATCTCTAGGACACACATAACTACCATCATATGGAGCTACTCATGTATACAAGAAAACAAAGCTCCGAGACCAATTGCACCCCTTTAGAATAGTAGGGGTAATGGTTCCCCCCTTTAGAATAGTAGGGCCATTGAATTGTAGGGGCCCTAACAACTAGAAACAGGACAGTTGTCGATCATTTCCATAGTCCTCATGGCCTTTTTGAGATATCCCCGAAGACACAGACTTCCCTTTACACTTTTATCTTTCATTGTTTATGTCCTTTTCCCAATTTTGATTAGTTGTTGTGATTTAAAGTACTCTTGCGTATCAAATACCTACTCTGGTCACTTACAACAAGTAATACAGTTTGGTTCTTTCAATTATTTCTCCCTCTTTCTCTAAAACTCCTTTCAATTGTTGCAGAAATACCCTTGAATGCTTAGATAGCTTAACAAATACAAATCAATGTGATCAATCAAAACTGAAAGGTTTTCTGAAGATAAGTGACAAAATAGTTGACACTTCTATAGGTATTAAAAAATTTAGAAATTGACGAACTAAATGGATTTTTTTCTTATTGTTCCTCCCACTTAATTCAAACATTTATTTTCTCAACTGGTTGGACTAGACATGGAATGAAAAAAATGTCATACATTTTTGCCATTATGTCTCAAGAACAAAGGAAATACCCTCATTGTAAAATAGAAAAGTGTATTTGAACCCTCATTGTATTGGTTCTTTCATTATACTTAGGTGTTTTCTTATGGACTCTCCATTATGTTCCTCTCCTATGTTGTTTGTTGATTGGTTTGTTGGTATGTTTAGGTAATAGATGGATCTTATCGGTGATATAAAAGTTCAAGGAGAGATTATCAAGAGGAGAAGAGTCATTCATGTTGTTGTAGTTGTTCTTTCTGCCCTTGCCGCAACCATAGCAGTGTATGAAAAAGAAGGTAGTGGAAAAAAGTGTAAGCGCAAAAGAGATGTAATTCCTTTTTATAAGCATATTATTGACTCTAATGAGATGGATTTCTTTGACCAAATATGCATGAGTAGACGAGCCTTCTTTCATCTAGCTAATATTTAAGGCAAAAAAGAAGCATCAGAGATACAGAAAACCTCACGTTAGAAGAAAAATTAGTCATGTTCCTCCATACCGTTGGCCACAATTTGAGGAATTGTAAGATTACCCATAACTTTGAGCACTCTAGAGAGACAGTAAGCTGATACTTCCACAAGGTCTTGAGGGCTATCTTAGCACTCCATGCAGATTCTTTTATACCCCCTGGTCCAAACACTCCTCCAAAAATCAGTGGGAAGAACCGTTTTGATCCATACTTCAAGGTATATCTCCTTGTAGTTCAATTTTGTTTGATCAAGTTGTAATATTATTATCGCGTGTTCATTACATTATGAATTTTCTAACTATAGGATTGTGTGGGAGCAATTGATGGATCCCATATACCAGTCACTGTTGATGTCAACATACAAGCTAAATATCATGATAGAAAAGGCAACTTGTCGCAGAATGTTATGGGAGTGTTTTCATTTGATTATAAGTTTCAATACATCCTTGTTGGTTGGGAAGGGTATGTTGTAGATAGTCATGTTCTAGCTTCGGCTCTCTCGAGATCTGATCCATTGGTAGTCCCCCAGGTATGTAAAATATGATTATATATTGAAGCATATTAAAAATAACACAACGTTATAACAATATACTTTATTTTATGTAGGAAAATATTATTTGGTCGATGTTGGATATCCAAATGTACCAAGATTTCTCATGCCTTATCGGTGTGCATGTTACCACCTAAAGGATTTTTCAAGAGAAAAACCAATAAACACACCACAAGAGTTGTTTAACCATCGATACTCCTCACTCATGAATTCAATAGAGCGTACATTTGGGATTTTGAAGCAGTGTTTTCCTATCCTGAAGCATGTGACGTCGTATCAAATCATGACACAAACAAAGATTATTTTGGCATGTTGCATACTACACAACTTCATTATGATAGAGGACAACCTTCCATCTGAGGTAGAAATTGAAGAGGAAGATGGTTGTGATCGGATAGATGTCCCAATGTTGGAGACATATGGGATGAGCCAGCATGAGAGAGAGGATTGGGGGAAATTTTGAGATGAAATAGAAAGAAGGATGTGGGAAGACTACATATCTCGATCTTAGTCATTTGAATAACTACTATGGCAATGTTTAAACTTAAATGTCATATTTCATAATTTTCACTAACTGATATATCTACTTAAAATTTGAGGAGTCCATTTTATATTACAGTTGATATCATATATTCAATCATGTCATGTTTTATTAACTGTTATTATGACATATTTAGTGTTTTCGTGTTATATTCAATGTTGTTATATTGAATGTTTTCATGTTATATTTAATGTTGTTATATTTAAAGATGTTATATTATATTTAATGGTGTTATATTTAATGTTGTAATGTTATATTTAATGTTGGCATGTTATATTTAATGTTGTTATGACACATTTAGTGTTGTCATGTTATATTTAGTGTCGTTATGACATATTTAGTGTTGTTGTGATATGTTACAATTGACATCATTAATAGCTGGTGTGTGTGACTCAGGTATGTCATACATGGGTCTATTGATGAGAATGGATGTTGACGTTCAAGTCAGTCATCCAACTTCTTCTTCTTCCAAGAAGGTTTTGTGGACCAAAGAAATGGAACGCAAGTTTTTAGACTTGCTCCACAAGCAAGTGCAACTTGGAAAAAAGGTTGAAGAGGGTTTCAAAAAAGAAGCTTGGACCACCATTGAAAGGAGGTTCAATACAGATTTGAAAATGAACTTATCCAAGGATAACTTCAAGAACAAGTTGAAAACTTGGAAGCAAGGGTATAGAATAATGAAAGACTTGAAGAATACGAGCGGTTTTGCGTGGAATGAGAGTACTCAATCTATGGATGCCGATGATAGTGTTTGGGATGAGTTATTGAAGGTAACATGGTCTTAAAATCTCTTCTTTTAAGTTGAATATATATATAATAATTAAAGAAAAATAATGAACTCAATCGTTATGCCATCATACAGAGAAAGGAATTTAAAAATGCTAGAGTGTATAGGAGGTAGTCGTTTCAATACTACAATGAATTAGCATTCATTGTGGGGAATGATATAGTTGAGGGCACCATAGTTGCAACAACTCAAGAGATAGAAGAGGACACCTTATGGACAAGGTCATTGATCTCAATGATGAGGAAGATGTCACTTATCATGGTATCGATAGTGCATCTTTTCAGACTGTTGTTGATTTGGCTGATGATGTTATCGATACACCTACATCGAACCAATCTGGTGCAAGTAGCAGAGAGAACCCTTCAACATCATCGTCAAGGAGTCCAAAGAGGAAGAATGGAAGCATGGTAGGTTCCATGGATTCAATTTGCGAAGTGATCAGAGAATTGAGTGCAGGCCTTAGAGAGCCTCTGAAAATAGAAAACTCTTCTTTGAAAAATGATGAAGCTAATGTGTACAATGCACTAAAATCCATCCCTGATCTTGCCCAAGGTACCATGCTTGATGCATATGAGCATTTTATGTTTGAACCTGCAAGAGCCAGAGGGTTCTTGAGAGTGAATGAAGGGGAGAGAGTCACATACATTACACGGAAGTTTGGAGGACTCTAGTTAGGATGCAAAATCTTTTGATACCATTATGTGTTTATTTGATCCATGTTTCAAATTATAACTTGTGATTCATCACTAAAAATCTGTATGATGTTACTAAATCTGTATGATGGTCCTTTCTATAAATTATTACTTAATGTTGACTGCCATCTCTTTTTTTGTATTCTACTTGTGAGGAGACCTGTATTTATTTATGAATGTAGCTACTCTATTTTTGAATGTAGCTATTCATATCTATTCTCTGTTATTTTTACCAGCATTGCTAATTTATGAATGTAGATATTCATTTTTGTTCTTTGTTCTTGTTATGAGGATATCCTGGTTGGTTTGTCTTTGCCACTAAATGTTATTTTTTTAATTTATTTCATATCTTAATTGCACAAGTTTTGAACTTGTTCCCCATTGATACAACTCTAGTTTGGTGAAATTATCTGAGATAGTAGACTAAATTTCACTTTTCCTTGTGTTCATGGTCATGTGTTGGTGTATGATGATGGATGCAGTATTGGTATGAATTTTATGAAATTTTTGTTTACATGGTGTGATAGATCGTAAATCTATGGTTTTGATCAAAAAATTGGTGAGTTGTATTAAATTGTTTTGGCAACACTTGTGAGAGACAAGTACAAAAATGTAGGTATATGAGGAAAGACACACTGAGCTCAATCACACTTGTATTTTTCATGTTTAGAAATCATGCTTAATTTGAATGACTTAAACCTTACGGATCATTACTTCACACGTGATACTTTGTATTCATCTTTTCTAATCTTCTCAATATCCATTATTCTTGATGTCTGGTCACTGTTGTACTACCATTGGGCACTCAACGCATAGCTCTAACCTCAACCAACTCAACTATATCCTATATTGATGGGTCACTTTCAACGCCCCACTTGCATGGGTCTAGATTCAAATTCCATATGCCAAAGTTTTTGTATTCAATTGTGTAAGAATTTTTAACCATCAATTCTTACATGATTGAATCCAGAAACTTTGGCATATTCATACAGATTGTCAATGTTCAAAGTTTGGAACTTGTCGAACAACTAAAATTCCAGCCACCCCACTTGCATGGTTCAAGAATCAAATTCTATCTCAATGTGAAATTGTGATCAATCAACTGAAATTCATTTTATAAAAACGTCCTTGGCACCTTTCTTATTAGGTGGTTGTGATAGAGATGGTTGCTCGGTAATTCCATATTTGACATGGCATGACATAATGACATTGGAAGAGAGATGAATGATGTTTTAAGTGTTCAGCATTTGGACAATTGGGACATCAAGTGGGACCACATCAATCTTTCTTTTGAAGAGCATTGGTTGTGAAAACTTCTGTGTGTAGTCATAGCCATAGAAACAATTTGATATTTGATCATGATTTCAAGAATAACTAAAACAAACAAAGAATTCTCCATCACTTGTGTTTTGAGTAAAAAATAACCATAACGCACTTGCCACTTTGTATTTCAATGCAAGTAAATGGCCATAAAATTACATTACATTCAAGGTTGCCAAATTCAATCTATTATTAACTATATATTTTATATTTTTCACTTGTTGTTGTAGAGAAATTTCAAGATTCTGAAGAGAATCAATTTTCCATGTAAATTCATGAATCTCTAAAGAGAAAATTCTTGAATGTCAAAGTTTCATTGTTGATTTGTTGTCCTGGCAGATTTTTTGCTTCTTCATCCTAATGATGAATGACAAGTGTGATCCAAAACATTGATGTTAAAAATTGATACATAGTTATATCTTGAAGCTCTTGTTATCTCATCAACATAATATCTTGCGTTTCTTTCAGGATTAGAAAATAAAACATGATGATGTCCTATACAAATTGAAATATTGAGTAGCTCCAACTGTTATGTCCCCTTTTTAGGAGTGCCCTAAATCTTGCATAGCTTCAAGATATTATGTTGATGAGCTGTCAAGGACATTTCTATAAACTCAAGATTTGACTGAAGTCTAATGATATTTCTTCAAATATTTCAATAAAATACGGGCCATGTATTGCCTGAATAACATAATAACAAACATTTCATTAAAACATATACAATTATCATCACAAAACCCCTTCCTCTATTAGGCTGCTACAACAAACATTAGAGTAAAATTTAAACCAAATAAACACTCTAAAAGGACTATTTCTTAAGCATTTATCCATACAATGATAGCAATTTTAAATAGAAAATTGACAATAGGAGCTTGTTTAACATCTGTAGTGTTTAAACTTGTTTGCTACAATTTTGATTCAGATCAGAAGAAAACTTAGATGTCATAGTTATACCCATAGGGAACACATGGATGTTAGTAATAACTGAGAGGGGGGGTGAATCAGTGGCCTCAAAAATTAATCCTTAAATCAACCCTTCAAACTTAGTACCACAAAATTATACCTCTAGTTATCTTTAGTCCTATAAGATGAATGCCTTGAAATACTTATATCAAATTACTACTTGTCGGAATTCTTTGTAAAACCTTCTACTGTATGTTTACCGATAAGCAGTCTTTCTATTTACCAAAACACAATAAATAACTAGTGTATATCGATCAATCCATATTTACTTATGTGAAATGCAAAACTAAAGTAATGACTCATAGACACATTAACACATAGATTTTAACATGGAAACCCTGTTAAGGAAAAAACCACTGGGACCGGTACCCCAAATTTTCACTCTTTTGAAGTAAGCTCGGTGAAGAGCCAACCCTGTTAAAAGTTACAAACACACTGTTAGGTGCGACCTTGTTAGAGGATTTAAATAGATAGTTTGTCACTTAGTATCTGGCATCTAATGCTACCATCCTTGATCGAACACCCACTTGGTCTGTCAATAGGTATCGAGCATATCCAATGCTACTTTGTATGATCAAACTTTTTAATACTCCTTGGGATGTATCTCAATTACAAAAGACTTTTAATTCATGCTCGGTTAAGAGACTTGATGCTTCAATGGTTAAACTAAAACAATAAATTGATCTGTTCACATATACAACTTGAATTGCAAATTTTTAGATCTATTGTAAGTGAATTACCTTTCTGATCAATGTTATCAATTCAATACCTTTTCTCCACAATGTTTTGCTCTGTGATGTTGTATCACTGTTTGTCGGTGTTCGCAGAATTTAGCTCTTTCCTCAGCTTGATTGATCAGGTCTGAATGAAGACGTTCTTCTCCTTCAGAATATCTTCATCATCTATTTCTCTTGTCACTCCCCTTATTCATAATGAATAAGCTTGTCTCTTATATAGACATGATTTCACTATTTCTTGGCTTTCTTGATCTTGGTGTGATCCACAATTCTCGCCAATTAGATTTAAAGCAAAACTCCAATTTTATCTCATAGAGATCTTCTTGCCAACTGGACAAAGCAGCTTTAAATCCTTTACTTATCTCCGGCTTTATCTTGTCAATTAAAACAATGATAAGTACCAGTTAAGTTTATATTTAGCTCTTGACAGCTAAGCATTTTTTCATTTCTGAACTCTCTGTTCTATCGGTCAGTAATTCAGTTAGTCATCGGTGATAACTAACTGTTCTATCGGTGTGACTTCAATTGTCTTCGGGATCTTCGTCCGTTGGGCAACACTGTAATTTTGTCCATCGGGTTACATTGTGCTTTGCTCGTCGGGTAACACTGTGACTTTTCTCATCGATAATGTTGTGCATTTGCTCATCGGGTAACACTGTGACTTTTCTCTCTTACTCTGTCTGTCAGTGTTCACTCCGTTGATGTATACAGTCACTTTGTGAATACTTGACTTATGTGCATTACTGATAGCATAGTCTTTGATTCATCGGTTTTTTGGAAGTCTTTAGCAATGTACATGACCATTCAAATTATATCAAGTTGACATCAATGAAAATACAATACATTAACTGATTTAATGTCTTGCATTAACTTTCTATGTCCTGGTGATCATCAACTTAACATCTTTAAACATTCAATCAGTTATAGTTCATCAATGGAGCCATGATGAGAGCCCTTATAATGAAGTTGGATATATTTAACTATGGACTTTAGGTGCCAAAATTATCAATCGCAAAAAAGAAAAAAAAATGAACTAAACAAATATAAACAAAATCAAGTTTAGCAAGAAAATTTAAAACCCAACTGCCCTAAGAAACTACAAAAATATATACCAATAAGAAAAATAGTCAATGATATTCAAGAAAAAATTCTAGTCTCTGCCAATGGAATAAAGAGGAATTGTGGTGGAAAGAGGGTCTATAGACCCATTAACTAATATATCACCTACCAATATGTAGTTGACTGTAAAGAGTAACAATTTTGTTAGAAAAAGGAAAGACCTATAGAAATTGAACACAACTACATATGACAATATTTACTGAAAGTACTATGTATGCATATAGATGAAGGTATCAAATGGATGTGGCCATGATTTCCTTCCTCCATTCAAAAAAAATTTTGAGACTGCTCCAAAAGAACTATTTTAAACATAGAAGACTAAAAGACAATAAGGAAGACTTTTACTTATGATCAAAAATTCAAAATTATAGCATGTTGGAGTGAAGTAATATAAAGAAACATGAAGTGGTCACCTACATTGAAATTTCAATATATCATTTTCTTATGAATGTCCATGGTTGCATTGAAAACTCCATAACTATAGTAATCAAGAAAGATGACACCTTGATGCCTTCATAAATCAGAAATGTTAAGGTACCATCATAAAAATAATGAATCGCTTATCTCGCCTTACCATATAAATTTTGCTGCATGTTGGACCATATCTCATTACAAGCTTATCTCAGCTTACTCAAAAAACTTACAAAGCAACTGGTACATAAACTTCATACCAATATAGCATCCATCACCATACACCAGCACATGACCTAAACTATATATATATATATGGTAGATACAAATATGTTGCAAGTGAAGGCATTATATTTTTTCATTAGTATACACAAGGAAAAACATGATCTACACCATCAGTTTACTCTACACCGACAAACCGGGAACAGCACTACCTGACGCCAAGGTTACCCAACAAACACTATTCAGTGTTATCTGATGACAAAAAGGTAAAGGGAACCCGATGAGTAACAACAGTGCAACCCGACGGAACAGCACAGAGAGGAACCCGACAGATGAAGGGAACCCGATGATCAGTTCAAACAAAGGAACGCTGACAGACTTTCAGTTCAACCCGACGACCTAGAACTGACAATCAGTTACATCCCACAAAAAGTGGATCTGAATTTCCACGTCAGATAAATCACTAAAGTTGTATTTATAGCTTCTTGATTTACTTTTAAATTCATTATGTGCAGAGGAAGCAATGTATTTAATATTTTTTAATTAGTTTTACTGATTTAAAAAATGAAAACTAAAGATCAAGGTCAAGTTGGAAACCTTGGATCTAAGAGTTAACATTGTAATGCGTGATTCTAAGATAGGTCAAATACTTGTATAAATAGATGCTCAATATATTGAGAATAGTTGTTGTTCAATGATGATTGTAGCCACAGAGAGCATCTAAAGACCATACAAATGATTTCATGCAGAAGGACAAAATAGAATCAAATCAGTTTCAAGAACAGAACAGAGGCTACCGACGAGCAGAGAAAGGTATTGATCGGTCACTTTAGGTGACATTATTTTTATGAGAACTTTAATGGATCTATAATCAGAAATTTTAGATTGCACACAGTCAGGTCAACATATGTACTCATTCTAACAAGTGTAGTACACTTATGAAATCCTTTCAAAGAAAGGTGGGCTTAACCATCCTATTGTAAATCTCATAACTGAGTGCACACTTAAATCAGTGTTGCTAAAGCTCTTAACAAAGTAGATCTTAATAGGTCTCCACTTTAATACTCCTAACAGGGTAGATCATCAGAAGTGATCAAATTTTAAGCCTTAACCGGCTCCCTTCCATTCTGCAGATAGTGAAGTTTTGTGGGTGTCATCCCCACCGTAGTTTTAACTTCCTAACAGGAATTTTCTACGATATCATATCTTGTGTTATGTGTTTATTACTTTCATGAATGTTACAAACAATTAAATATTATGAATTAATGTTACATGCATAAGAAAGAACAACAGTAATGGTCTGTAATGCAGTAATAAATGATTACTAAAGATGAATGGTGAAATGAGTTAAAAAGTTTTATAGGTATTGTTTCACCCCTCCCCTCTCAGTGCTACTTCCCATTAATCCCAACAATTGGTATCAGAGCCAAGTCTCTTCTTGAAAATATTAAAGGCTTAAGAGCAAAGATCATACAATGGAGAAGTACAAACTTGACAAGAATATTGAGAATACAAAGCTTGAGATACAGATGTTCTATAAATAGTATAAAGAAGCTAGAATCAAAATGAGAGAGTTGTTGGATGAAAGAAAAGGTATGGCAACCCAGAGCAATGAAAAAGATTATCAAGAAGAAGAGATTCTAGATTTCTTGAAATCTTCAGGATCAAATGCAAGCAATACATCAGATACATCAAAAGAGAACATCACAAATCTGAAGGAGATCAATCAACATCTGACAGAGCAAATAAAGATGTTGCAAATTGGTAAAGAGAGTCAGATGGTAAGAATGATTGATGTGATGAGTTATGCTAGACAAGATGAAATAGAAAGAACACTTGCTATTGATGACAGAAGAAAGATTACAGAAAAATACAAGAGGAGTTAGAAATTCAAAGACATGCTAAGCATCACCATGAGATCACAAATCAGATTATTCTAATGAGTCAAGAAGCAAACATAATGAATATAGAACTTGTTGAAAGAGTGTAGGCTATCAGTGAACTAAGAGAAAATGAAAAACTAAAGCATGAGGTTAGAATTCAGCAACAACATAATGAAGTTATCAGAAAGGCTGAAGAGAGCAATAAGAGAATGGATGATTTTCTTGAAGGACAACGAAGAGTCAACAAAAACAATGGTTTAGGCTTTACTGAAAATGGAGAATCATTAAATTAGGAAAATCCAAAGAATGTCTATGAAATTCAAAGACCAAGCAAGCTGACATGCAAACACTATGGAAAGTAAGGCCGCACATCAAATGTATGCCGAGGCAAAATGAAAGGTATTTCTAAATCTACATCTTCATTCATAGGATTCTGTTATAAATGTAACAAGAAAGGACATAAAGCATATGAATGTAAGTCTAAGATGGATCTACCAAAGAAGGAAACCTACATGGACAAATATCGTCCTACATGCAAGATGACTGGGCACACAACTAATGAATGCTGGAAAAATAAAAGACAAGCATGGAAGCCTAAAGGTCAAGAAACTCCCTATCAACCAAAGAGAATCAGTAATCAATATGTATGGGGCTACAATACTTCAACAAATTGTACATCATGTGGTAGATATGGTCACATTTCTGAAAACTGCATGAGAGCATGGACCAAAAGGCCTAGAGGCTGTCAAACCCCAGAATGGCATGCTTACACTGTCACAAAGTTGGTCATCTCAAGAAAGATTGCAAAGACCGAATGACAGAAAAAAGCACATATCCCAATGGAAACATCATTGAAGATATCTGAAGGGCTAGAGACAAAATATGGAGAAAAGATTCAAGCAATGATTAAGCTGGACTAAGCAATCCAAATGGTGACACCCCATCTAATGGATCTGATGACATCACCACCCCCACTTAAAGCTGAACAAGTAAGTATGGAACTGCACTTTGTAACCACCTGAATTTGGTCTGTCGCAACTATGGACCCTATTTTCCCTAAGTGTGATCATACCCTTGATTTATGTCCAAACGACCCTGTTACTGCTTGGCATAATTCTTTTAATCAATTTAAT
>MU228473.1:2940464-2953057 GCA_018584345.1 Thuja plicata | reverse complement strand
TAAAGGCTCTTACATGTTCATTTATGAGTCTCCAAATTCATAAATGAACCTTGTCCCCCCTCTCTCTCTCCCATTCTTCTATAAATAGAAGCCTGTTTTGAGAGCAAATAAGCCTTCACCTTAGATTTAAAATACATTGTTATGCTGCTAGATTAATCCTATAATCACATTTCATCTTTCATTTCATGCTAGTTCATTGTTCTCATTTCATCTTTTAGAGCTAATATACATGCTTTTTCATCATTTAGCTTGTTTTTAAATAAGAATCCTTCATGCTAGGTTGTATTCGTCACTGATTTGTAGCATATTCTGAGGGCTAATATGTTACTAATTACACTCCTCCTAGTTAGCAGGCAATAGGTCAGTTTTAGTGGGTTTTACATGCTTTCCTAACCCTTTTGAACTAATATAATGATCTATTGAGTGTTTGTGTTGATTCTGACAGGTACCCATTTACACACACACACACTTCACCAAGTCATATTTTGCATCAGTTCCATTATACAAATTGATAGATAGTCAAAATCTGCATAATAAAGATGCATATTATGTTACTTGTTTCAAATCTTAGAAAACAACCTCGTCAGTATACACATATCAAAAATCATTGGTGAACATAATGGATAAGTTTTTTTGCACTTACCAAAACTTTTCGGTCAAAACACAAAGTGGTTAAGTTACCAATGGAACCCGACACCCGTCGGTAAGAAGGAAAATTCACAAAATTGTCATGATCGAATACCAATATCCGTCGGTAAAAGAAAAATTGTCAACAAATATCCTGAGCATCATGCCAACACTAACGATGATTTTGAAATTCTTCCCGATGAAATTTGTCTTCATGTCACGACGAGTCATTGATCATTTATGACAAAGACTTAGGGAAAAAAGTCTATAAATAGACGACGGGACAACTTCATTTTGTACCCGCGATTTGAAGAGAAAGCAAGAGCGAAAATAGAGCGATTAAAGAACAGAAAGTAGAGCATCCTCGAAATCGATCCAAGCACACAACATACAAAACATTCACCATTTTCATGGATCAAAGTAAGTACTAACGGCACCAAAATTATTCTATTGTTATTTTTCAAGAAAACCCTAAATTTCAAGAAAGCCCTAAAACTTGAAAAACGATGGCAACCATGTCAAGAACAGCTAAGATCAAAAGTGATAAAAGGAATGTGGTTAGGTTGATTAAGAATAGCACATGTGTAGAGCCCAAATATAAGATATGTCCGGAGATATTATTGAAACCCAATGAAACCGGAGCATTTTCTAAAATTCCACCTAGGGTTTTGCTCATAGAAGACGTTAGGTCTTATATTCACTGCAAGATCGCTGAGTTAGGTGATCTGGAGATGGATGAAGCTTATAAGAAGCTTTGTGATGTAGAAGTAAACCTGAAGGAAGAGCACAAACACCTAGAGGTTAAAGGGATAACCAAAGCCCTACATTTTCCAAGGGACTTCAAAATAGACTGGATAAGGTTAGTCTTGAGCAGAATGCATGATATGAAGCTATGGCTAGACCAACCCAAGCACATAACAAAGGATGTCCTTCATGTTGTCACTGGTTATCCAATAACCAAAAATCCTAGGGTACACAAGCATCCCTCTAGGAAAGAAGTTTAAAAACTCACAAAAGCTAAATGGGGCAACAGAGGTCTAAAAGTAAACACCATCACCGACGTAGAACTGAAATTCGGTGCATGTGTAATTGGGTATAAGATTTTTCAAGCAAGAAGATTAAACAACATATTTGTAACATCAGTAAACACAGCTTAAAAGATAGTGACCAAAGGAATTTAGATGGATCTGTGTGAGATCCTATTAAAACAACTTGATGAGAACATGATCACAACTAGGTCTACAAAGACCAACACATGTAAGTTCGGCTCACTTATCATGTGTATCTTTTTCTACTTTCAAGAGTACTTTCCTTCAGTAGGAAAAGTGAAATGGGACACTACAAAACTGGTAACTTTACAGATTAGTGAACTAATCAAGTCACTATGAGATGATTTTGAGTCTGTTATGACTGCATACTTCCTTGAATTCAAGGAAAAGATTATGGAAAGAACAAGGATTCCTGAACAACTTGCTGAAAAATATAAGGATGAAATATGCTTTATGGTGGATACTAATTTCACTCATATCAAACCGGTTGTACCAAGAACAGCTTGGTTAGCACCACTAGATTATGAAATCAATATAGATCAAGCAACCAATCCTATTGATGTATTGATCAATGATCCTATTGACAACAAGCAACCAAGGTTTGGAACCTATGAAGAGGCCAAATCAAAGATAAAGAGAGGCCTAGAAATCAAGAAAATTGTAAATAAAAAGGATAAGATGGTAAAGAATCTCAAGAAGATTCTATCGGTTACAAAGGAGGAACAGGAACAACCAGAGGAAACTGATGAACAGGGCACCATCGGTGAAGGGAGTGATGAACAGAAATCAAATTCTGAGGAAACTGGATCTGATACACCTCCACCTCCACCTCCTATAAAGAATTAGAGGACAAGGAGTCAAACTACTACAACCGATACCACACCTCTTAAGAAAGGTCAAGTAAGGACCTATATGAGCAAGCAGCCAGCTAAGAGAACAAAGAAACAAACTGTAAAGGAAACACCTACAAAGAGGAGAAAAAGAATGCTCAGAACAAAAGATGACTTAGAGGATTCTAAAGAGGATGAGCCCGATGTAGTAAAGAAGAACTACATAAATCAAACTATTGATGAGGCAGCTGAATCCATTGCTACACATGCTACAATGACTGATAAGAAAATCAGGCAATGGGATACACTCAAACCTAATGACCAGAATAAGATACAAAAAGCAATAATCAGGTCAATGGTAAAATTCAAATATGTACCATCTAAATTCATCAATCAAATACCTAAAGAGTTGGGTAAGAAAATATCTCAACAATGGTCATATGCTCTACAGACCGAAAGAGAAGCAAGGGAGAGGGTACTAGTAACACTAATGCCTCTCAAATCTAAGATTGAAGAAATCAAAGAGATCATGAAGAAGCACTCAAGAAAATTCATAGCCAAGATAAGGGCATACAAAGTGCTAGAAAACAAATTCATAGAGATAGATAAAATGACCAAAGCTAAATGGAAACAACTCCTTGATATGCCAATAGAGTCAACAAGTTGTGAAGAACAATTAATTCTCACCGACACACCTCATAGAGAGGAGGAGACAGACAATGCAAGTCCTCAACACATTGCTCTAGACAATACTAAAAGTGATAATGAGCCCATAAACTTAGACAAAGTCATGGATGATCTTGACATCCAAGATATCACCAACTATGACTCTGATAAAGATCCGCAGAAGAAAGATGAAGTAATATTCATTACACTTAAGGATCAGGGACAACAACAAGATTTGAAGACATCAAATGATAAAGATATGAATGTTGCTGATGAAACATGGTAGGACACATCAATCATGGACTTCACAGAAGCAGACCCTGCAGAGAAGATACAAAAAGATGAGGATTCCACTGCTCAAAAAGATCTAACTGAAAAGCAAGACAACACTCTGGATACAGCCCAAGCTACCACTCAAAGAAATATGCATGTATTAATGAAAGCAATCAATATATTAGAGGGTAATGATGGATCTACTACAGAGGACACAAACACACCTGAGGACAAGTGTAAGGTTGAAGCAAAATACATTACATATAATACAATGGAGACAACTGCAGAGCAAGCTGCAACCAACAATTAGAAAGATACATCTACTGATCAAAATAAAGAAGAAACACAAAAGGCAAAAGAGGACACGCAAAAAGATAAGAGTGAAGAAGCAAAGAAAGATGAGATGGAAAAGAAAATAGAAGAAAGATCTGTAGAGACACCCAAGGATGATGGAGAGACATCTTCACCTAACTGACAGGTGAACCCTGAGCAGAAGACACTAGAAGAATCTTCAACCAAGCCTTCACCTAGCACTTCAGAGAGGACAAATGAACTCACAATGGTAGTTCATACATCTGCGTCCCCACAAATCTCAAAGAAGAAGAAGGGAAAGCATAAAAATACAATAACTCTGGATGAAATCATTGAGATTCATGTTTGTGATCCAAGGACATTGGATCCAACTAAATTGACCAAGTATGCAAGACTCTGTGAGAGAAAAGAAATGCAAGACAAACTAAGGAAAGCCACAAAGGAGGCAAAGGTACTGGAAGTAGCAAGAGGTATACTTCAACAGATTGTACCTGATGTAGATATTGATCAAAAAGCTCTAATGCTTGATCAACTGGTGGTACTCACAGATGCAATAACATCTTAGAACATAGATTCTAAGAAGGTTATGGAAGAAAGACTTGAACAAAAGTATGAGTTCAAGCTAGCAGAAAATATAAGCGAGGAAGTGGCATTGAAAAATGTAAAGCTATCTGAATTGGTAAGCACACTTAATCCAATCATCTCATAAGATATTACTTTGATACAAAAATTGTGAATGCTTGATCAACTCACACAGGAGTACACCGACAAGATAGCACAAATTGATGTTGATCTTAAGGTAAGTGCACAAAGTCTCACAAATAATTAAGAAGCAATAAAATTGCACAATGAGAAAATCAAATAGGCTCAAAAACTAAGATAGGACATACAGATTGTAGAGACAAAATACAGAGATGAGGTAAATGGGCTCCAAGCTCAGCTCTTACTGACACTTTCACTCCTGCAACAACATGTGACAGAGGAAAATACATTGATTGCCACCCTGGAAATGTCTGTCCTAGACAACATTTATGATATGCATGCAAGGCTAGAGCTACAACACATGGCACTAGAACAACTAAAATAAAAATGGGAGAAAATGCTCGAAGATATCAAGATAACCCATTCCCATATACTTGACACATTGTAAGTTACACATCTTTGTCACAATTTTGGCATATTATAAGTTGTACATTTTTTTCATAGGTATCAAAGAAAGGAGGAAATTGATATGTTCACTCGCCTCATTTAAAAGGGGGAAATAATATGTATAGTAAAAGAAAGGGGAAATAATATGTACATACAGAGAAAAGAACAGAAAATGTATAGTATACATGCACACATACTTATAATATATCGATGCATACAGTTAGGAGGAGTCATATAATGACAGGGATATAAACATGGTGTACATACTAAACACTTTAGTATTATGCACATATCAATTTTTGATACTAATGTCAAAGGGGGAGATTGAAGGAATTATATTTTTCCATTAGTATACACAAGGAAAAACATGATCAACACCATCAGTTTACTCTACATCGACAGGCAGGGTACAACACTACCCGACGCCAAGGTTACCCGACAAAAACTATTCAGTGTTATCCAATGAAAAAAAGGTAAAGGGAACTCAATGAGTAACAACAGTTCAACCTGACGGAACAGCACAGAGAGGAACCCAATAGATGAAGGGAACCCGATGATCAGTTCAAACAAAGGAACACCGACAGACTTTTAGTTCAACCCAACAACCAAGAACTGACAGTCAGTTACATCTCGCAAAAAGTGGATTTGACTTTGCACCACAGATAAATCACTGAAGTTGTATTTATAGCTTCTTGATTTACTTTTAAATCCATTATGTGCGGAGGAAGAAATGTATTTAATATTTTTTTAATTAGTTTTACTGATTTAAAACATGAAAACTAAAGATCAAGGTCAAGTTGGAAACCTCGGATCTAAGAGTTAACATTGTAATGCGTGATTCTAGGATAGGTCAAATACTTGTATAAATAGATGCTCAATCTATTGAGAATAGTTGTTGTTCAATGATGATTGTATCCATGGAGAGCATCTAAAGACCAGACAAAGGATTTCATGCAGAAGGATAGAATAGAATCAAATCAGTTTCAAGAACAGAACAGAGGCTACCGACAAGCAGAGAAAGGTATTGATCAATCACTTTAGGTGATATTATTTTTATGAGAACTTTAATGGATCTATAATCAGCAATTGTAGATTGCACACGGTCAGGTCAACATATGTACTCATTCTAACAAGTGCAGTACACTTATGAAATCCTTTCAAAGAAAGGTGGGCTTAACCGTCCTATTGTAAATCTCATTACTGAGTACACACTTAAATCAGTGTTGCTAAAGCTCTTAACATAGTAGATCTTAACAGGTCTCCACTTTAATAATCCTAACAGGCTAGATCATCAGAATTGATCAAATTGTAAGCCTTAACCGGCTCCCTTCCATTCTGCAGATAGTGAAGTTTTGTGGGTGCCATCCCCACCACAGTTTTTACTTCCTAATAGGAGTTTTCTGCAATATCATATCTTGTGTTATGTGTTTATTACTTTCATGAATGTTTCTATGAATGTTACAAACAATTAAAGATTATGAATTAATGTTACATGCATAAGAAAGAACAACAGTAATGGTCGGTAATGCAGTAATGAATGATTACTAAAGATGAATGGTGAAATGAGTTAAAAAAATTTAGAGGTACTGATTCACCCCTCCCCTCTCAGTACTACTTCCCATTAATCCCAACAGCAAGATTTTTGCTATGCACTTTATTATGATCCTATGATTATATGTTATAATATTTATGTAATTAAATGTAGTAAAGATAGTGCGGTGCATTATTGATATAGGGTTGATGGCTCTTGTCAATGTGCCCAACTGTCAATGTGGTGGTCAGTGCGTGTTGAAGACTTCATGGACACAGAGCAACCTTGGACGATAATTTTGGTGCTACCCAAATAGAAAAAAGGTTTCTAATGCGTATATATTTTATATTTGTAATGTGAATACTATTCATTATATAATAATAAGTAATGTAGATTGGGTATCACAGGGAAATAATGGTTGTGGATACTTTAGATGGGTCGATGACGACCCGTCTGCATCTATCTGCCCATCTCCACTTATCTGTGATGAAGGATTTGAGTGCAAATCGTGTCAGGCTAGGGAAAATGCTGAAATTATATTTTTATGATGCCTTCTTTGTATTCTAATCGCATATCTTTGTTGTGACCATATGTGGAGATGAGCTTAGAAATTAGTCAGTTACTATTTTGATACATTGTAACTTGTTTTTTTTTATTTAGTATGGATATGGCGTAACTTCTCTTTGCTTGAAATGTGCATATATATGGTTTACGTATTTTTAACAATAATTCTTCTTCCTTTCATGTTTGTGGCTCAGGTGAGCCTCAATATACTTTCACTCACATGATTTAACGTATATAGTGTTTTCTTGGTTAATTTTCTTACTGGACATTGCTTTGTAGAATTCTAACCCAAGTTTGTAGAGAAATTTTGAGGTTAACAGAGATATATCATGTATGAATTCATTTAATTGGTCGTGTTTTGATCCAGACAAGCGTGGTTCATTCAGTAAGAATCCAAGGATGCCAATGAAGGTAATATAATTGATAAGTTTTTTTTTAAAACTCATACAAAAGTTAGGAGTTGAATGTACTTCATTAGGGGTTACAATTTATATGTTTTTTCATTAAACTATTACAAAAATTTTGGTACTAAGAAAAGCACAAAGTAGTGGTATGCTTTATGTATGCAAGGTCCACAGACAAAAATTGAGAGTTCGGGCATGAAAGAGCGTCAAAGACTCATCAAACTATAAATTTTTTAACATTGTATCTTCATTATGTAAATGAGGAATGCCTCATTCATTTGGTTGTAATTTCATATCTACATTATGTAATGAGGAATGTCTCATCCATTTGTTTGTAATTTTATCAAGTTTTCTTTTTGGGGCTAGACCGGAGGTTTTCTCCACCCGACTCTTTCCTACCAATGCCCCTAGTGAGCTGGGTTGTAGGCAACATTTTGAAAAAAATAATTAATAAAAGAGATGGCTTGTTTATAATGATGACTTGTGTATTTTGAAGTTTTTTTATTTTACTAAATGAAATAAAGTTATACAAAATGTTAAAATTTTAAAAAACTTATAAACATAATTTTATTTAAAAATATTATAAAATTAACCAAATTAAAAAATTTATTTGTTTTTAGTGGTCATAGAAAAATTAAAATAAATATTAAAAACCTCCTACAAAATGTCAAAAACATAATTACATTTTTTTAAAATTTATAAATTAACTATATATACAAGGAAATTAAATTATAAAATAAATCCTTAATTAGAGTATATTTCAATTCCAGGGCGTATTCCAATTCCATATTGTGGCACCCAAACGCAAAAAATGCATCTTCCCAGTCATCTTCCAGGTGAACCAAACGGGTCCATCCCATATTCCATAAATCATTTCCAGGATATGTATCTTCCAGAATTGACCATATCTAGCATTTGGTATTCTAGCACCCAAATGGGCCCATAGTGTGATGGTTTGATGTGGTGTCATTTTTTATTCTTATGTTGGAGATGAGGTTTCTTTTTGTGACCTCTCGGAGATCAAAAGTATTAAAAAAAAGTCTTGTTCCTCTTTGTTATCACATTCATAATTACCATAAATGGATTAATTAGCTTATAAATCATCCATGGACATGTACAATTACAATTAATAAGTGATTTTGATTATTCTTACCCACATTTCAATCATCAATCAAAGCTAGCTAACTAATAAGTCAATTTCACATTTTACTCATGATAATTTAGTTAGTTTCACTTTTCACCCTTTAATCTAGTTAGTCGTTCAAGTTAAGGTTCAATGAAATTTATCAATAGACAATCAAATTAGTTGATTGATAGTTAAGTTAGCCAACTAGTCAATCAAACTAGTTAACCATAAATCAAATCTCTTATCCTCAAGGTTGACCATTCATAATTCCACCTAAAAACATATTAATTCACCAATCCTTTAAAAATTTAAAAGAGCTCTCTAAAAAATCTTTGATCCAAATTTAATTAAATGAATTATGTCATCATATTGTTTTGAACAATTTGCATAATAGTTGACTGCCCACAATTCTTCATTGAAGTGTAGACAAATCTACTTCACATGCATTTGAGATTTGTGTGTTTAGAGAAAGAATTTTACTATTATTTCTCAATTTGTGTATTCTTCATAACATATCTAATGGGACAATACCCTTGTCTAAATATAGAATTTTTTTGTATTGTATTAAAAAATAGAGTTAAGATTGATAGATGATGCACTAAACGTAATATCAATCCTGAATTCTATATCAAGTACATATATTCCTACTCCTTTTCAAGCCATTAGATCATTTGCCTCATAAATATATAGCTCGTGATTCTCTAAATATGATTTTCATATTCAAATAGCTAAACAAGTAATTTTTTTGATAATAGTATTTAAAGGAATAAAGTCCAATAATTGATGCACATTTTCCTTTTTTGGCTGGAGCCTCCTCATTGTTAGAACTAGAGCTATAATCATGAATCATGTTATAAATAATTATAGTTAACCTATGCATCTTTTATATCAATGTTTTTCATATGTCTTTGAACAATTTAACAAAAAAATAGATTGATGCTATTTGGAAACTTGATCTCAAATCTTTCTCAATGTTCATCCCATGTAAACTAAGTAATATGCAATACCTAATATGGCATGTGTATTCAATATTTCTTCAACTTACATCCCTACAATCCAATAGCTTACACAAATAAATAAATGTCCATCCATGTTTGTAATTAGATGCCTAGGTGGTAAGAAACTCAAACCAAATACTACAACAACGTATGAGGATTAAGGTAAAAAAATTAAATGCCCAACCATTGTTTTTCCAAAGAACATATTGTAATGTCAAAAGAGAAGTTCACAAAGATTCATTCCTTTCTTCTGCAATCTAATTATCCCAATTAGTTGTCAAGAGTCTCAGTTAGTTGTCAATCATATTTAATTTTCTATCATTTCTATCAGCATAATTATAGGATCTTGTTGAAGTCAAAAGTATCTAATATTTGTATTCTCTAATGATGAATAACAATGTGTGAGTTTGATATTTTATTCAACTATTCTCTTCTAGATTTTTCATGTCTATATTTTTTTAATACTTATTTATAGATCCCTTATGGAAGGGAAAACAATTATGTTTATGTTGGAGAAGGCAAAGTATATCACAAGGAAATGCCAACTCAAAGCTCACACTAGAAAATCGTCAACTCAAAGCTCACACTGGAAAATCGTCAACTCAAAGCTCACACTCAAAAATCGACTGAAGAACAATTATCTTCTTTTAACGAACTCTCATTGTAGGTTTCATATATGTGATTTTATTTGAATTTATATTATTAAATAAATATAATACTCTCTCTTTCTATATAAATTTTTTATATGTGTAGAATTGGGATTATTCGGAATCGATATAGACGCAGTAGTGGGATGTTACACATAATTTGAAGGATAGGAAACTAATGTCCATTGCTTGATGGTGCACCATGACACATTGATCTTATCTTTTCACAACAATAAATTGTGCTTTGTGGGAATAAACTTTTAAACAAATCTTTCGTTCTTGTGGGAACCAGTCAAAAGAATGAATTGTGCTTTGTTGGAATGATTTTAAATAATTTTTTATTCTTTTAGGAACCATTTTTTTGAAGGTCCCATTACAACTATTTATGTTCTCATTGCAACATTTTCAAACAATTTTATATGAGTTCTAATGATTGAAATGTATAATCAATTTTATTTTTCAATGTTTTTTTGTTTGTTTAATACTTTTGATTGTCAAATTTGGTGATATTCATATTTTTTATGATGATTTAGGACAATTCATATTAACAATGGGAAAGAACAAATAAGGAATATTCGAAGAACAAGAGATAGAAAGGAAAAGACAAAGAGAGTGCATCACAAGAGTGTGTGAAATGATAAAAATGCAAGGAGAAGGTGTGTCATCTACACCAACTCAAGAACTAAATCAACGAATTGTAAACCAGTAAAAAGTTCTTATCACCACCCCTATTGAGACAAACACAAACCAAGAGAAAATCCCAATCTTAACACTGAATGTAACAATTGCAAACAAAGAACAAATGCAAAACTTGACACCTCCTAGAATTACTCGTAGGAAACCAAAGTGTCTAATTGACATTGATGAAAATATTTTGAAACCAATGCTTGAAAAAAATCCAAATCGTACTTGTAGAAGAATTTCTAAGAGAATTTGGAAGAATTATTTTGATATCTTAAATCAAACTGGAAGGTGTAAATTGATTTATGAATTGATTAAAAATCTAAATTCTAGAGACACCATGAAAATCTTTGGCTTAAGAACATCTGAAAGAAATAGAGAGAAAACTATAGTGTGAAATATAATTGATGCATATCAAGTTATTGGTTCAACATCATGCATAAAATATTCCAATGTTACATGACGTGTTCTTATGTCAACCACAATGAGAAAAGAAACCAAAATATATTGTTTGATAAGAAAAATATGTCACTAAATATATGTAGAACAAGACTACACTTTTCCTTAAGAAGACGTCAAAAAATTAAAGATCCTAAAGATAAATATATTTGGGCGTTCTTAGGTAGTCATATAGGAAAAGAAAGGGTTGACATTGATGCATAAAGAGAATCAATTGAAAAAAAATGGCATGACAAACAAGAGTTTCACCCAATCAAAAAGATGTTTTTAGAAGGTGAGTAGGATTCAAAGATCATGAACCACATTCCAAACACATTTTGGATATGATAGAAATACAATTTTATGATAAATTTGTTCAAACATATCCTCAAGTAAGAATTAGTCAAAGGTTTTTTGAAATGGAAAAACGCTTTTGGGTAAGTGCACCAAGATGGTGTGCAAAAAAGTGGCCACCCACTCAAAAAAAAAAAAACACCAATAACCTCATTGAGTTTATTTTAATTCAAATAACTTGATCGGGTTATAGTTTGGTTTACCAAGCCTAGATTGAATAACCAGAACCCGATTGGGTTTTTAATATGAAAAAGTATTTTTAATATGTGGAAGGAAGAAGGGAGGAGAGAGAGAGAGAGAGAGAGAGAGGAGAGTGAGTGACAGGGAAATACAAAGGATACATGTGAGAGAAGGGTGAGAGGGTGAGAGACAAGACATAGATATAGAGGGTAAACAGGGGGAGGATATGGTGAGAGGGGGAGAGAAGAGAGACAAGAGAGATAAAGAGGGTAATTAGGGGGAGAGATATGTGTGAGAGAGAGAGAGAGAGAGACAGAGAGTGAGAGAAGGGGAGAGAATGAGAGACATGAGGTAGAGATAGATGGTAATTAGGGGGAAGAGATTGTGAGAGGGGGAGGGAGAAAGGGAGAAAGGGGGAGGGGGAGGGAGAGAGATGATGTAGAGAGGGAGAAGGGGGGAGAAAGATGAGGTAGAGAGATAAATAATATAATTAGGTCTTGGGAGAGAGAGAGAGAGAGGTGCTAAGGGGTTGTCATATGTATTAATGGGTCATCAGATATATTAATGGGTTCTAGGATACATTAATGGGTCCTAGGGGATCCTAAGATACATTAATGGGTGTAAATGAGTCCTAGGACATGTATGCACCCTAAAATGGTCGCCTAGACTTTGGGCCCCATTTATTATTTTATAAATTTATCAAATTTCTGAATCAATGCTTTGGAATATTTTCAATTCAAATCAATTTCCTTGATCAAATTGTA
>MU228473.1:2917854-2931839 GCA_018584345.1 Thuja plicata | reverse complement strand
GGAGAATTTGAGCACTCAAGCTCTCTTCTTGTTTTCTTTATTCTTGCATTCATGGCTCCTCATATAGATTAGAATCATGTTTATTTCCATAGATTAGATTTGCATTCATATTTCCTTTCATAGACTAGTATGCATTGTTATCATATAGAGTAGATTTTATTTTTAAGCATTTGAATCTCTCGTTTCATGGTGTATTTGCAATAGACACAACTAAGTCAATCTGAGGGCCTTTATTTTACATTTTTACACATCCATGACTAGAGAGCAATGGATCGATATTTGAGGCCCCGTTCTTGAGCAACTTTGAATCGAATGATTCATAGAAGTGTGACAACATTTATGCACACAAGACACATTGATGGATCAAAAGGAATACTAGGATAAATTAAGGGGTCCTAGGTGTCTTAAGTGGTCATAAGGAGTGCTAGGATACATTAATGGGTCCTAGGATGTCATAAGGGATCCTATATGTCTTAAGGGATCCTAAGGTTTCCTTGTACATGTATTAATGTGTCCTAGGATACATTAATGGGCTTTGGGATACATTAATGAGTCCAAGTATACACGGTTCGTAGGAATCTTAAGGGATGCTAAGGGGTCCTAAGTGTCTCAAGAGGTCCTAAGGGGTCCTAGGATGTCTTAAGTGGCCCTAAAGGGTCCTAAGATATATTAATGGGTCCTAGGATTTATTAAGGGGTCCTAGATGTCGTAAGGGATCCTAAGGTCTCCTAATACATATATAAATGTGTCCTAGGATATATTAATGTGTTTTAAGATACATTAATGGGTCCTGAGGGGTCCTAGAATACATTAATGGTTTGTATTAGTATTGAGGGGTGCTAAGGGGTCCTAGGATGTCTTAAGGGGATCTATGTGTCATAGTTGGTCCTAAGGTATCCTAGGATGTCTTTGTAAGGTGTCCTTAGATGTATTAAGGGGTCATAGGTGTCATAAGTGGTCCTAAGGGGTCTTAGTATAGTTTAATGAGTTTTAGGATGTCTTAAGGTTTCCTAAGTGTCAATAATTAGGGGAATGAGATGGAGAGAGGGGGAAGCAACAAGAGATAAGAGAGAGTGAGATAATGAAAATGGAGAGATGGGATAAGGTATGGGATGGTGAGAGAAGGAGGGTAATTAGGAGGAGAGAGATATGAGAGATAGAATGAGAGAAGGGGGAAAGGGTGAGAGACATGAGGTAGAGATGGAGGTTAATTATGGGAGAAGAGATGGTGATAGGGGAGGGAGGGGAGATTTAGAGAGAGAGAGAGAGGGTTTTTATATTGGAAATGTCCACTACTCCTTGTTATTTTTAAAGCCTTGTTATGAATTCAAAATCTGCAGTGAGGAGTTTTAGCTTGGTAATGTGCACTACTCCTTGAGTGCATTACTCAAACAACTCAAGTCCACTGGTATTTCCAAGTGGATGAGGTTTTCCAATAGTTCCACCTCTGTCAAATCATTTTCCCAATTCTAAAAATTCCTCACCAACTAAATATGGTGAACTAGCTTGCCTACTTGACAAACAATACAATTTGCAATGATATATATATAGGCATTTTGTGAAGATGATCTGAGTGTTGGTCAAGAGATTGTATTCAGAGAAAACTTTAGTGGCGATTATTCACCATTTGGCGAATGTCGCATGTCGGCGACCCCTGAATTGGCAAATATTTTTCACATATTGGATTGACCCTATCGCCCGACATTTATTAATATTGGGTCCAAAGCCCGGGCCCATCGGCCATCGGTTTATTTAATTTTTCCATTTCTTACACATTATCGCCAATGGAATATAAATTTTGGTCCGCATAAATTTAAAACATTTGCCTATAATTTCTAAGTGACCCCAAATCGACGGCCTATATTCGCCAATCATTCTATACATATATATTTATAGGCAGCCCCAAATTTGCCTGGCATTTTACGGACGCGTGTCTCTAACCGACGTAATTTTCCAAACTTTATTAATCATGTGAAGGTATTGGATGACACATAATCACCTTGGAAATAACAAAAGACATGTTATAATTACGTGGGCTTTGCCAAATATTTGTATACCTAATACCTCCTGCCGAATTTTCCAAATAAGGATTAGTATAAAAACGTTATGATATCTCTATATTTGATCGATAGCAAAGTTGCAAACTATTGAGTGCAGCTGTATACTGCATTGGCGAGTCGCGACTACATTTCTGCAATTTAATTTGAGGCAATATCTCTATATTTGATCGATAATGAAGTTTCAGACTATTGAGTGCAAATGTATACTGCATTGGTGAGTCGTGACTGCATTGCTGCAATTTAATTTTAGGCAAAGGTAAGTGATACTTATTCTATGACTGTGATTTTGAGTTCATTTACATTATTCCAGAATAGGTTTGCAAAAATAGGGTTTCTTTTCCCTTTCGGCCTGAAATACACCGCACGTCGTTGATCTGTGCTCATCCAACGGTCACTGGCACTATCGCACTATCGTGGGTCCCATTAACTTTTGGCTTGTCATTTGATGTCACTAGGACATGTGTGAGTGTCACTTAATCATTTTAAATTACAACTTCAGCTTATTAGTTATTACATTTAATAAATTTTTAGTTTTACAGTATAGTCCAATTTAGATTTTAATTCAATTATTTATATCTATATTATAATTGAAATTACATTATCATACATCGATATGACAGATTGGCAAATTAAAAATAGAAACTTGCTTTGTCTCTGGACTGATAAAGAAACTTAATCATTTTAAAAATTTAGAATCTCAGTCTTCAGATTTAAAAATGGAAGTACTAATCCATCGCTTAAGCATACTTAAATGTCTAATACACAGGTAAAGAAACTAATTAAAATGTTGTAATCACTGAGAAGTCTAAGAATCATTTTTTGTACCCATAAAAAGAAAATTGAAACGAACTTGTAAAATTCTTATAATTTTGTTTTCATAAAATTACATCATATAGTAAAAACAGAAACCTACTAGGCAACTTCTTATCGGTATAAAAAAAAAAAGTGAAACTTTACATGTCCATTGTCAAAAGACCAGGGTAACGGTAATGGGTAAACTAGGGATCTTCATCTTCCCTTTCGTTTGAGTAGAATTTTCCAGAGAGGATAATCTCTAAGAATTCTTCAAGCCATGTGTAGTCTAACTCGTCGAATTCATCAAGGTAAAACCATTTTCAGAGAAAATCCCTCCCAAGTCGTGCCCATTTCCTATGTCACGTTAGTTGCTCGTCATTGAGGTTCAACAAAAATGGTTGTATGGCCACATTTCTACCCAGCTCCAACAGCTTGGGTATATCTCTTGGCCAAGGGATTCCCACCCCTAATTCCGCAAAAACAACAACATTGACATCATCCTTCAGGAATTTCTCTTTAAAAACTTTCCTCAACAGCATTAACATATCCACCTTCTATCCTCTGAGGTCTAGGAGAGACGCAAAAAACTGGGATGTAATGTCTGTGTAGACGTGGTATCTGTCAACATTCTCAAGGAACTCACGACCCAATAACATCAACACAGCTGAATTTATAAAAGCGTCGCCACCAACCTCCCTACAAACAGAAGTGAGGATTTCTTCTGAGACATTGCCCAAAAAGGACCTCTGGTCATCTGGGGATGTGCATCTCAAACGGATTGCTGTGTCCATCTTTAATTCTCAAAATCCTAAAGACCTAAAAACCTAAACCTTAAAACCAGAGGCAGAATTTCTACCACCGACAGCTCTGACTCTTAATCTACCAAAAGAAAAATGAAGAAGAAAGAAGCAGATTGTCTATAAATAGCCCCGACCCCTTGATTGATAGTAGTGATCACGGATACTTAGCAATTAATAATTATTCTTTCTTTAATTGTATTTAATGCATTTTTCATAAATGAATTATGCGTGTGAGATATTTAAATCCACTGTCCTTAATCTTTCATATCTACTTGTAAATCTTTCCCATAAATGCATGTGTACTATTGATAATTAAAGATGGCAGTTAAAGAATGTCACTGACAAGGCATTTATTTCTTTTCGAGTTACGAGTTACAAATTGCAGTTGCACTATCCACCGTCCACGTAAAAAAATAACTAGTAGTAATCAACGATCATGGTTATGGCGCACTTTTTAAGGCTTGATACAGTCATCATTCCAGTGACTTCCTGCAGAACTCTGTTTCCTTCAGAAATTTGGCTCGAAATTAAATTTCATCCATTGATCTAGGATGATCAAATGGTCTCAAATAATACATTTAACAATATAAAACAATGGATATTACTAATTAGGTTATGTGTCCATGTGTGATCAGTTATATTCGCAACAAATAAAGGCGATATTTGTTGGACGTGATATTGCATTAATTACAATGTTACATGTCATTATTCCGGTGACTTCTTGGAGAACTATGTTTCTTCAAGAAATTGGGCCAAAATTAAACTTCAACCATTGATCTAGGATAATCAAACGGTCTCAAATAAGACATTTAATATTAGTTGGCATTGGCCCACATGATGCATTGACGAGTCCCATCTTTTAAAAATCGCCAAATAAAATATTTATTTTTCCCATAATTAATGATAGATTGGCCAATAAAATAAATATATTTTCAAACGGCACACAAAAATCGCCAGTACAAATATTTTTTTTCCCTTCAAAAGAAAATCATTCGCCTCATATATTATATATTTTCCCCCACATTAATGTATAATTTGCTAGGATTTTATGGAATTTTCATTCGGCAGGGAAAAAATCGCCTTCGCCTTTATATTATTTTCCTAATTTAGAAAAAATATTTGCCATCATCAAGAAAAAATTTCCCCTAAATTAATGTACGATTCGCCAGTATTTTACACTTTTTCCTAGGAGGGGGTTTCTTAAAGTTATCCCTGATTGTATTGTGGTGTTGTCAAATTGCAGGAAACATGATCTATTAGAGGCATGAGATCAGTTTTACCAATGGTGTTGAAGGACTAAATTGAAGAATTGACTAAGTGTTCAATCAATTGGGAAGAAGATAGTATGCAAGATACAAACAACCAGATTTGGAGTTAAATATTGATTTAAGGTGTGTGATCATGCAAGTATCATCTACAGAGGCATATCTATCTATATCTACGATCGCATCAGTTAGATTGAAGGATTGAGCAAGTTATTGAGGATTCAAGTCACACTGACAGGAAGAACAAGAGACAGACAAAGAAAGATTGATTAGATCAGCTAAATGGTCAATTTAATGTTTGTAAATGATTGTTTACAACTTGGTTAATGTTTTTTTGACTTTTTTCAGTTTACCAATGTATTTTGGCATGATCGGAATTTATTTTTATACTGGTGGGTAAAATGTTTTAGGGAAAAGGCCAACTTGGAAAAGTTATTATAAAAGAATGATGAAATCAAGTTTTAGGGTTATGGTTGATGAGTTGAGGCATTGAGATAGGTGATTGTTATTGTGTGAAGTTGTTGGATGCTAAAGATGGAGATGCAATCAGGATTGAAGTGGATTTGTTAGACAGGAAGTGTCATAATCAAATCAATTATTCTTGGGTCTATCTCAAGGAAAGCCCTAATAGGTTTGTAGGTAAAATCCTTTAACAAGGTCACTCCCAATAGGGTGAGTGGGATCTTTAACATGATCTGAAGTATAAATCCTCTAACAAGGTAACTCTTAGAAGGATTTTGAAATCATCTAACAAGGTAGTTCTTAACAGGACTTGTATTAACTTTTAACTGGGCTAAAGATACTCTTAACCGGGTATGCCCTTAGCAAGGTGTTTGTAATTTCTCCTAATAGGGAAGATTTATATAGTGTGCTAGTGAAATTTGTGGGCATCATCCCCACATATGGTTTTCTCCCTCTAACAAGGGTTTCCACAAGAAAATATGGTGTCATGTGTGTACTTTGTGTGAATGGTTTATTTTCTTAGCTTCTATGTGACACTTTCTTTTGCATTTTGGTTATTGCGGAAGTTGTTGAAGAAGTGTTTCATATTTGTGGGTGCACTGATTCAGCCCCCTATTAGTGCCTTTAAAGAATAACAATTGGTATCAGAGCTTAGTTCCCTTGAAGAAGCCTAATAACTTGGGTAGGATCCTTAAGGAAAATATAGAGGGTTTGTTGAAGCACAAGAAGCAACTCAAAGAATCTCAAATGGTCATTGAGGAGTTGAAGAATCAACTAAAGTAGCCAAGAGCTAAAATAAAAGAAATTTTTGAACAATTATGTGAGAATCGAGACTAAATTGAATAGATATCTGAATAGAGTGGATCTGATGAATCTGAAGCAGCCATAGAATCCATGGCTATGGAGATTGAAGAGTTGGAAGCAAGAAGATCTGCAAAGGATAAAAGGAAAGTTGCAGAAGATGCCTAAAGACTAAATAGGAAGCACTAAAAGTTGTCGAAGATTAAATTTTCAAATTTGAACAAGAGGTGGGTACATTGCATTCATATTTACATGAGACAAATGAACATATACAAGAAACTATTAAATAGAATCAATAATTCCTAAGGCATAATGAGAATATAAGAAATGAGAATGAGCAACTAAAGGGAGAGTTGAAAATTGTTAATGATCTGCTAAATAAATTCAATGAGAGCATTGCAAAACGTGATGAACAACTAAGGAATCAAAGAAGGAACAAAGAGACCACGGGCCTTAGATACACCAGTTATTCTACTTTTCAAGTTGGTGAATCTTCTGGAACAAAGGAGATCAAGAAAGAAGGAAAGTCTCCACCGAAGGTAACACCAAATAAATTCTGGTAAGAAATCCTATAAAATTGTATGTTTTAATTATCATAAGGTAGGTCATACTAAAAATGTAAGTAGAAGTAGATCTGCAAATAAAGCTAGCACTTTTGATGGATATTGCTACAACTGCAAAAAAATGGATATAATTCTTATAATTGTAGATCTAGATCCAGCAATAGATCTAGTAGCTTTGATGGTTACTATTACAATTGCAAAAAATATGGTCACAAAGTTGATGAGTGCAGGTCAAGATAAAATAATCAAAGGTCACCAATGAACTGGGAAAGACCTTACCAAAGAGAAAGGCAGTTAAATGCCACATGCTCAATCTGTGGTAACTATGGACACATGGTTGTGAATTGCAGAATGAGGTATGCAAGAGGTAATGTTGGTCCTTGGAAATCAACTGGTATGACATGTTTTCTTTGTCATAAGATTGGACATTAGCAAGGAGATATGGGCTAAGGAATCAATCGGTAAACCAGTCAAGCAAATGGGGAGAAAAGAGGATTTTGAATGTAGAAGAGACCAGAAATGAGATGAACAAGATTTGGAAGATGAAGGAAGATAGTAAGACATCAGAGAGTTCCACATCTCCATCAGGTGTGGAGAATTCATCATCAAACTAAGCCTTCATGTGGCTTAGGGGGAGAAAGTATTATTGAATCCATCTTTCGTATCCCCTACAAGTGTGTGATAAGATCTATCAACATTCTAAGATGTGATAAAGACTTTTGGAGTATATTATGAAGTTTTGATGAATTGCATGGCGTTTTGATCATCGGTAATGATTTTTTGGGTCAATCGATAAAAAGGTAAATTATATCGGTAAGTGCATTTAATAGACATGTGTGAGGGTAGATAAAAGGGTTATTTTGGATTTCATTCTCACCTTGCACATTGTGAAATTTTTTGTGGAGAGAAAGTAGCATTGTTCAAGCCATTTGTAGAGATCCAAATGATAAGGAGATTGTTTGTGTTGATCTAAAAGAAAAAATCAATCAGGTGGTGTCATGTTCTTTAGAAAGAACCCTAGTTTCAAACTATTTGAGGTATTTATCTGATATCTTCTCTGATGGTTGAAAATTTGAGATGAATACTCCTAAGTTAATCGATATTATGGAGAGGCCACGACCAGAGTTCAAAAAAAATCTATTGAAATATAAATTGAAAATGACCTAGTGGGTGGCCTAACTAGAGTGCCCTATAGTGTTCTACATGTAGAAGATGTTAGAGCTTTTATTCATTGTAAATTGGAAGACCTAGGATTAGCGGCAATAGAAGAGAAATACAAGAAGCTTTGTGATGAAAACTTAGTATTTAAGGATGAACATAAACAAAATTTTGATAAAGGTTTCCATCACGCAGTTAGTTACCCTGAAGAGTTTGAAGATGATCATATCAAATTTTTCCTAAGAAAAATTCATGACCGGTTCATGTGGTTAGATCAACCACATAAGATCACTAAGGAATAAATCCATGTTGTAACCAGTCTATGTGCAACTAGTGGTGTGCCCATTCTTCGCACCATTCCTAAGGATGAAGTGATCAGACTGACAAATTTTAAGTGGGATGGTCATGTGATGACAGTGAATGATATTTTAGATGAAGACGTAAAATATGCATATATGGTTATTAGGTATAAGGTGTATCATTCCAGTAGGATGAATAGCATACCTGGTGGTTCTATTCATACAAGATATATGATGATTTTAAGGAGAATGAAGACTTTGATTTGGCAGAAGCCATGAGAGAATGGTTAATTATGAATCTGGAAAAGATTAAAAAGTACAAAAGACAGAAGTTTAAGTATGGTCAGGTAATCATGTGATTGTTTTTCTATTTTCAAAATATGTTCCCCGGTATCGGTAACATCACATGGTCAAATGATACTCCAACTTTAATTAAAATCAGTAACTGTATTAGACTCTTAGGTAATGATTTCACGAGAAAGGTATGGGGATATCTTAAAGAATTTTAGAAAAAGATGCATGAGAAGGAAAGGATACCATCTACAATTGTTGAAAAGTATAAGGATACCATTTGCTTCGTGATAGACATAGACACTTGTATGATGGAAGTTGTTAAGCCAAGAACCTCGTGGGTGATGCCTATGGGTTATGAAGTGGAAGGAGATATTCTAACTATTTATGCAGAGAATTTGTTGGCTCAACCGATAGATCCCAAGACTCCAAGGTTTGGGACATATGAAGAGAAGTTACTGAAAGTGAAAAAATACTTAGTGGAACATATTATAGAAAGAAAAATGAGAAAAGAAGGTGATAAATTCATGACTCAAAAATGTTTCTCAAAGGAAAAAATTGAGAAGGAAAGAGACAAACATGTTGAAGAGAAAGCTAGTACATCTGGTGCATCAGATTTTGATGATGTTGAAGTTGTTGGTGCAATCGGTATTGCTCCAACCGGTCGGCAAACTATAAGTTCTACAAAAGTCAAGAAGGAGAAACCTTCTCTTCCTACCAAAACACAAGAAAATAAACCAATGATGAATGTGAATCCTGAAGCTACATCAGTCAAGGACACACAAAGTACAGCTCCTCTTTGGACATACTAAAAATCATAATGGTGTCTAGATAAACAACAACAAATTTCCCAATCAAAGGCTTTAATACCTCATTCATTATCCTCATAAAGGTGCTAGGGGTGTTTGACAATAAAAAATGCATGACCATTCACTCATAAAGGCCTTCATTAATCTTGAAATCTTTATTCCATTCATCCCCTTCACGAATCCTAATCTGATAGTATCCATTCTTCAAGTCTATTTTTGAAAAATAGAAAGCCCCTCCTAGACAATGCATGAGATCCTCCATTCTTGGTATAGGAAACCCATTATTTGATGGTTATCCTATTTATGGATCTATAATTGGTGCACAGTCTCCATCCACCATCCTTCTTAGCTTCCAAAATGGTAGGGACTGCACAAGGGCTGAGACTCACTCTAATTCGGCCTTTCTCTAAAAGTTATTGCACTTGTTTGGCTATCTTTTCATTTTGGGAAGGGTTCATCTTATAAGAAGCCTTATTAGGTAATTTAGCACACAAGATCAAGTAAATATGGTGATTGATATCTCTGATTGGAGGTATAGAACTAGGCATGTCCTCTACAACTATGCCCTTATACTTTTCCAACAAGGTTTTCACTTCACTAGGTATTGCATTCTCCTTATTAGAGGACAAAATTGATCTATTTTTTGGTTTCAAAATCAAGTAAAATCCTTTCCCCCTTCATCCTTCAAAGACCAAAAAATCTTCCTCGCCTATCATCATAATACTAGGTCCCTCGTGATTAGTCTTACCTTCTTCTTGTAGAGGTTCAAGATTGTAGGTCACTCCATCCTTCAAAATGGCATAGGTGTTCTTCTCTCCATCATGATTGGCTTTTTTATCAAATTTCCAAGGTCTTCCAAAAACAAATTGGAATACATCCATAGGGATGATGTCACATAGGATCTTGTCCTTGTATGCATTAATGTTGAACTCCACCCAATATTTCTCATTCACCAACACTTGTTGCCCCTTATTGATCCATGAAACTTTGTATGGATTAGAGTTAGGGATTATTTTCAATTTTAATTTCTCTACCATCTCTAATTAAACAAGATTATCAGTAGAACTTGAGTCTACTACTACCTTACACACTTTACCTTGCACCTTGCAATTGATTCTAAATAGTGCCTTCCTTTGTGGGGGTTCCTTGGCAGTCGATACATTGAGCAATGTTCTCCTAATCATCAAACTCTCTCCAACCTCTAATGTAACATTCACCATGGGTGAAGTCACACTCTCTTCATCTTCTTGTGCAATTTTATTTCTATGTTCTCCTGCTTGTTAGTGTGAGGCTTGTTTCTCTATACACATGAAGGAAGGATGCCCAAAATGATTGCAAGTATAAAACCTACTAGGGAATTTATTGGATCCCCTTCTTGGTCCATTTGATCTCCATCTTTCACTAGGAATCCTTCCCCCAAAACCTCCTCTTGACTCATGGCTTTGATCTTGGCTTCCACTAGACTCCCCGTGTGATTTTTGTGACTGATTTCTGCCACCAAAAGCTACTCTACCTCTAAAATTTCTTCTACCCCTTCCTTTCTTCTCATTATTTATCTTCAACTTATCCTCAGCCCTACATGTCAAGTGAAATCATTCTTCAATTTTTTTGGTGTTACAAGTTTGATTTCATATTGGATATTGAAATTCTTGAACCATTAAGGTATCTAGCCACCTTCTCCCTCTCATTTTCTATATACCCAGACCTTAGGCTGAGTTTATGGAACTCCTCGGTGTAAGTGGCCACATCCGAGTCCCTTTGCTTTAATTTTTACAAGAATTGGCTCTTCAACTTTCTCGCCATCTTGTCCCATGAATTAATCATGGATCTGTCCATCTTCACCCTTTCTCCTTAGGTATAGTTTCGCCAAGTTAATGGAGACCCTTTCCAAAAAAATTGGAAAACTTCACCTTTTTGTCCTCTAGAACTTCCTTGTATTCAAAATAGCTATTTAGAGCATCAATCCACTCTTTGGCCTCCTCGGCATCCATTTTGCCTCCATACATTGGAAGATTCATCTTGACATCAGAATTCTCCCCTCTAACTGATTTCAAAGTATTGATCTGCCTTATCTTCTTAGGAGCCATCTCTTCTTCATGAGTTCTTTCTTGAGGGTTTCCATCTTCACCCTCCTCTTCTCCTTCTTCGGGTTCGCTCTCGTCTTCTTCACCCCTTTCTTTCCTATCTTTGGCCTTCATTGCTTTAATATCATCCCTTAGGGATTTCAACTCCCTAATGACTGTAATAGGTACACCCTTAGGAGGCATCTTGTTAGACACTTAAAATAATCACTATCCTCTTGCTTCAAACAAACCAAACCCTTGTCTCTGATACCACTATGATGTAGAGGAATTAGAGGTAATTACATAATCAGACAAATATTTAAAAGTGGATCAACAAATTGGGACTCGTGGTGATTTTCAATGGCAAGTTTTCAATGTGATAGAGATCATTTTTACAAGGCTACAAAGGGAAACATTATGAGATACAAACAATTACTTGGAAACATTAATCTCAGAGTTCTTTAAGCATTGAGGGTCTCCAAACACCCAATCACAAATATTGGCCACACCCAAAACAATTTCCAATAGCCTTTCCTTCAATATGCTCATTTAGGCCTACTCATGAGGTCTTCAATAAAGAGGAAATAGAATACCACGTACATTCATATTGGGGGGTTTAAAATGGGAAAAAAATGGGGGCAATATATTCCCTAAATAGGGGGGAGTCAAGTTTTTTTGGAGTGGGGGTGGGGGTTTATATAGGAAAATAGGCGTGGGGAGTATTGGGTGGGTATTGGAGGGGGGTGACAAAAATGAGTTTGGGGCAATATTTTTTGAAAATAAGGGGATTCTTTAGTATGCCATGAGCGCACGTGCTATGATTCAGGTTCACTAAGTGAAGCTCCAATGGGCCTACTAGCCCTATCTAGGAGATTTTCAAGAAATCAATTTTAGGGAAATGAGTTTAGGAACAAACTAAAAATTGTTCAAGATACCCTTTTGTATCTTATACAATATACCTCAAAATGACTATGGGTTACTTTGGAAGGCAAGGATCAAATTTGGATTGATTTATATTTTCAAGGCCTGTTTAGACCACTTTACCAAAGAAAGTGCCTCCAAAAGACTCAGTCCAACCCAACCAAAGTCTTGGACACATAGAATTCATGACCAAACCAAGGATTCAAGGGGTTTTTAGTTCCTAAACCTATCAAAATTATACAACACCACTAATTTGCATTCACAGTCCTAGAAAACAGCACGTCACATAGCTCTTGCACCACTCTCCTTGGGGTGCACTAGTATTATTTTTCAAAAAGAAAAGTGACATGAGGTTATGCATAGACTATAGAAAAATTAATAAATTAACCATAAAAATAAATATGCCTTACCTCAAATAGATGAGATCAATTACATGGGGTCATCAAATTCATATTAAGGAATCTAGTATTGTCAAAATTGTTTTTTGAACATGATATGGCTATTAGTAATTTGTAGTAATGTCTTTTGGTTTAGAAAATGCACCTCCAATTTTTATGACCTTGATGCATGATGTTTTTCAACCATTTTTTAATGTATTTGTGAACATATTTCTAGATGATATCTTAAAATATTTAGAAAATGAAAAAGAACATGAGCATCCTAGAAATGGTATTAGAAATTTTGCAAAAATATAAACTATATGTGAAACTCAACAAATTTGAATTATTTAAGTATGAGTGTCATACTTAGACCATGTTGTCTTGCAAAAGTGTATTTCACCAAACCCTACAAAATATTAAGACTATTCAAGTTTGGCATATTCCCAAAGATTCTCATGGAATCAAAAGTTTCTTAAGATTATTTGGTTGATTTGTTAGAAATTGTTCTAAACTCATCACACCTTTAACCGATATAACCAAGAAAGAACAAAGTTATGAATTGAGCTTTGATTGTGATAACAATTTTAAAACATTAAAAATTTTGTTGACATCTACATATATTCCTTTGTATTCCAAAATTTGGTAAACCCTTTGTTGTGGTTATCGATGCATGTGGTAGAGGTATAGGTGGTGTACAAATGTAGGATAATCAAGTAGTATGTTATGAATGAAGAAATTGTCTACATGCTGAAAGTAATAACCTTATTTGCGATCTTGAATTATTGGGTATTGTTCATGCTTCAAAGGTTTTACAACAATATTTCTTAGGAAATAAGTTTATATTAAAAATTGACCATCATAGTCTACAAAATATTTTTACTCAACTTCAACTTAACATGTGAAAAAGAATATGGATGGAACTTTTAGATAAATATGATTTCAAAATCCAATGTGTTTCAATAAAGTGCAATGTAGTAGCAAATTCATTAAGTTGAAAACATTTGTGGTAATATCTTAACCCTAGAAATAAGCCAATTTAAAAAAGACAGTTAATCTAGCTTAGCCATTAATGTTTATTTGCAACCAATTTACGAGTGTTACCAAAATTAATCCATTAATGTCCATTTAAGTGATTGAATTGAAAATTATTTTTTAGGCAACAATGGTCTCCTTTATTACAAAGGAATATTATGTATTCCTAACCTACCTAGCATCAAGTAAAAACAATTGAAGGAATATTGTTAAGTTTTAGGATAGCTGCAAATGCAATAGCACTCTATATTGTATGTGTTTTCCAAATGCAGCAATCTCTCTTTCA
>MU228473.1:2874778-2917639 GCA_018584345.1 Thuja plicata | reverse complement strand
ATATATGACAGAAGCTACAAAACATGAACACCCCCTCTTAGCTAGGGAGGATAAAATCAATCCAAGAGAGAAACACAAAGTTAATTGTGAAAGTTTTATTTTGATATCACATTACTGTGATATCAGAGATATGGTCTGACCGGGAATATCAAGTCTCAAGATATTCACCATAACTCATAGATTAATAATATCATTTCATGATATTGAGAGCATTGGCCTACAGAATATAAACTCTCAAGATATTCACCAAGTGCTCAGAGTAATGGCCTACCAACATCAAATCTCATGATGTCCATCGAGTACTCAAGACTTCATAAAGATATCAACTCATGATATCAAGAACATTGACCTACAGAATATCAAATCCTAATATATTCACCAAGTGCTCAAAGTAATGGCCTACCAACATCAAATCTCATGATGTCCACCAAGTACTCAAGAGTTCATACAGATATCATCTCATGATATCAAGAGCATTGGCCTGTAGAATATCAAGTCTCATGATATTCACCAAGTGCTCAGAGTAATGGCCTACAGAATATCAATTCTCATGATATCCACCAAGTACTCAACAAATTTTCATAGGTAATGTGCACTTACCATAAGAACATTCACATCATCTATTATGATCTATTTCAGCCATCACAAGATGTCTATCACAATAGAATATTTCATCTATCATGATCTCTTTCATCCATTACAAGATGTCTATCACTATAGAAGATCGTGGCTTGTTTAAGGAACTTAATCCACCATGCAAGATTTCATCTATCATGGTCTATTTCAGCCATCATAAGATGTATACCATGATAGAAGATCAAGTTATTGTAAGATCATCACCTTCCAATAACTTTAACAAATACAAGTGATAATCATTTGGAAGTCGTCACTTCCTCATGATTTACACAGGGGCAGGCCCATTAAAAACATGGATTCACACATATGACATCCATCATGCCTCGACGTAGAGGGTGAAAACAAGGGATTTCACCTTGAACTTATCTCACAGAGAAGAACTCGTTGAGAAGATATCAATTTGTTGATCTTTTCATCCAAGATTACTTAAGATAAACTATCAGACTCCCTCTAAATCTGATATCAATCTTTTGAGCTCTTCGTCCAAAGTTATCTCTGAAGTGTCAAACTCCCTCTGAATCTGATATCAATCTTCTTTTTCCTGCAAGAGCATCTCTGGAAAATATCAAGGCAAATATGTCTTATAGTACATATAGAAATACAGATGAAAAGGAGACTACAATGAGTAGATAAATATAATATTCAAGGATAATGGATACTTATCTGCACATCAACATCCTTGACACAAGTTGCTTCAATGAAGGTCCATATACATCAAATCAGAAAACACCTTCTCAAATTATTTGAGAGACATATCTCTTTTGAATCATCTTCCCACTAAGGATGGTTCAAATGGGAATGTAACATGGGTTATTATTCCCCCTCACAATGTACAATTCCCACTCTTATATCGTTGAACAATTCTCATGTCCTCTTGTGAAATGACTTGATTGCTCCAAGAGAGGTGACACTGTATAATTAATTCTTTTTTATAGAAAGAGACACCCTTCCTTGAATACTCTCTTCTTTGTTAATATTTGACCGCGATCATAACAAATTAATATATCTCTTTAATGAAAGCTGCTTTCAGGAATTTCACATAGAATCGTACACAATCCGTCATAACTTTTGAACCAAACACTTTCTCTTCAATCGCTCCAGTGAGATTCTTCAAAATTTGTTTTTCACAAACATATCCAAATTTTAGAAAACTCAAACGGTGTATTTGGGAGATATGGTCCCTGTACCGAGACTATATTTTCTGAGACAATCACACATTCACCATCAATAAACTACTCTCTTACATTTGTAGTCTGGCTCTAATACCATGTTAAGTTTTAGGATAGCTGCAAATGTAATAGCACTCTATGTTGTATGTGTTTTTCAAATGCAGCAATCTCTCTTTTATTTATATTGAGAATGAGGCTAGGAGAGACATGTCCCATGCACATGTCCCTTCATGGGGCATGTCTATTCATTATTGTGAGATTAATATAATGATAATTGATTATGTAACTACACACACACGTGTAATATCTCTGAATCATTATTATATTAATTTCTCCTAATACTATTTTAGATATATATACCTATAGCAAGACATCTTGGATTCCATAGAACCTACCTTTCATTCAAGAAAATTTGTTTTTGGCCTCAAATGATGATTGCTTGATTTGTACCTTTGTCCAACAAAGTTTAACTTGTCAAAAGGTAAAAGTAGAACAATGTAAACCTCTTAGTCTTACAACCCTTATCTATCCAAAATTGGAAATGGGAGTCAATTAGTATGGACTTTATTACTAGACTACCTCCAACACGTAAAGGTCAAGATTCCATCTTTGTAGTGGTATATAAATTAATAAAAATGGAACATTTCTTACATATCTAAATAAAATCCTCTACTTTTGATATTTCCCATATTTTTGTCAAAGAGATTGTTGGATTACATGGTCTTTTAAAGAACATTATTTCGGACCAAGATCAAAGGTTTACCTCTTCATTTGGAAAACTCTATTTGTAGAACGTGGTACCCATTTAAATTTTAGTATTGTATATCATCCTAAGTCTAACCGAAAAACATAAAGGATTAACAAAATATTAGAGGATCTATTACGAATGTATATCATGGATAATCCTACGTTATGGGAAGACTATTTACACTTGTCGAGTTTGCATCCAATCAAGGATATCATTCAACAATTAATATGACACCTTTCAAAGTCATCTATGGTTGAAAGTGTAACACACTTATTTCATGTTCTAACTCTATTCATAAGATCTAGTATGAGAATAAAAACTTGTTAGAAATGGAAGCAATTATTAACAAAGCCAAATAGAAAATAAAATCTTCCAAGTATAAATATAAAATTTGGGTTGATTCTAAAATATCTATCCGATATTTTGATGTGCGTGAACATGTTTTCCTTAAAGTCAAACCTAAAAGAAGTTTGTTAAAACTTGGGAAATATTCTAAATAGCTACTCACTTTTGTGAACCTTTTAAAATGTTAAAAAAAAAAGATAATGGTGCATATAGATTTGCCTTGCCCTCTCAATTACAAATTCATGATGTATTCCATTTGAGTTTACTTCATAAATATGTATTTAATTTAGATTATATTATTGATTGAGAAAGTATTTTTATTGGACCTTCTTATGAACTTAAAATCAAATTAGAAAAAATAATCAAAAAAAAATTGAAGTATAAAGAAAGGATTATAAATGAAGCAAAAATTAAAGGTAATCGTTGTGATAATGATAAAGCTATTTGGGAAAAAGTTGATTTTGTTAAAGATCAATATGTATACTTGTATTTATTCCTCCCGTTTTTTCCATGTATTAAACTACTTCATCACATGCATATTAATCAATAGCCGCCGCTTCAGCAAAAATAGTTGCAAATAAATTCTCAACATGGAAAATGTATCGAACTCGACCATTATTTTGGTCGTTGAATCCAATCATCTTCCAAAATTTATAGATGTTTGCCTAAGAAGTTCCAAACGGTGACTACCATGAAGAGTTACTTCATCGCAAATCATTTTAATCCCTTTTTTTTGTGTTGCTTGATCAACCATGGGCAATGATTTTCCCTCCTAACCATAGACAATACCTGATTGTCTCCCTCAAGCACTTCTTTTCTAAATAATGCAGATCTGTTGTACGGGTGTGTATCTTCAATATCCAAGAGAGGAAGATTTAATCTTCCATTATACCTATCGGCGGTGCCCCTTCACCAAGGGACACCACTCTTCCAAGTTGGCTCCATTAATTATATAAATGTCTCATATAATTAATAGTATCAATAATTATATTATCACAACTTTTATGTTATCTGTGTCGACCTAAAGGAATCCGACCATAGCTACCATAACATTAACAAAACACATATCTTACCAAGGGGACACTTAGTTTTTTTTCAATTGTCTTTATATAGCTTACAAAAAAAAATTAAAAATACATTTACAACTATAAAAGAAGTTAATCCACATAAAAATGGTAGCTGAAATTTTGCATTAAAAATAATAAAAGAATCCTCACTGAAGGATAATTTTTAAATCATTTGGGAGTACTTGATTAAAGTTACAACAAATAGTATAGATGTAGATTAAGTGTTGACCCTTCGGTAGAAACGTCTAAACAACAAACTAAAATGCATATCTTAGTTTGCAGATTTTGTCCTTACAAAATAACTCTTAAGAATGAATCCTTATGCCCAAATTAAGAACAAAACAACAACCAACAGTTGGATAGATCTCTATTGAACAGATGATCCTCCTGAATTTTGGAGGTACAACTCCCTCATAAGATGTAATTTTAGTTTTTAGGTATGTTCTTGACCAAAAAGCAGGAAAGGCAAACTAACACCTGAGCATAGCTATACTACATATGCGAACGGCATATTCATAAACAAAGGGATTAAAAGATAAATGACATAAAGTTCACTCTCTAAGCACATTAAATGAATGAAAGGAAAGATTAAGTAATCTGCTTCAGTTTGAGGAATATTTTAGAACACAAAGTTTCCAAAATGAATGCACACATAGTCGGATTGCACTAGAAAATGCCATAAGAAATGCTACAATAATACAAAGCCTAATTTGCAACTAAAAAGGACATAAATAAACACAAAGTTTCAAAAAATATCTTCTTTCCTTGAATGCAAAACAAAATGACACACATCAAAATGCTCATGTACAATAGCTATGCCTGAAAAATAGAAAAACATTCCCTCTTTCCCTTTTTATAATAGAAATCTGGAAAATCTACTCCTGAAAATAAGCCTTCACAAATCAGAAAAAAAAAATCCCCCCTCCTAGAAAGATATTACAATAAATAACTAAAATGGGATGACCATTCAATTTCGTAATTGAATCTTGAAAATCTTTTTAATCATCCTTTTTAGTTCTCCTAGGGCTCAATGATTTATAATCATTATAAGCATAAGACTTATAATAGAGATGATCCTTGAATAGGAAAATACCTTTCTTTATAAAATGACACATGTTCATAGAACCAAACATAAGTCGGTGGCATTGCTTACTCATCACCATGGTAACCGAGCAATCCTTCTATCTCTAACTTGTTGCAGCCCACTATACTACCATGGGTTGCCCTTTGTTTATGACTTCAATGCATGTAATAGCGTACATATCTCCTCTTTTGTCCAAAATTGGTGTTAGTTAGTAGATGTCTTTCACTTTAGTCTCCCTTGTAATGGAATGGATTCCAGATAACACCATGTGCACATCAACATAATTGAGTTGAACATTATGGTTATTAATAGAAGATGTAACTTGAAATCTTAGTTTAGTGCTATCTAGCTGAGAATCCTTTTCAAAGCATAATTCTCGAAATCTCATTTTAAGCATCATTGCTTCCTATAACATTATTAATTTATTCAATTCTGGCAACTCACACCCTATCCATGATTCCAATGCCATATCATGGATTATTTTCTCAACAACATGGCTCACATAGCTAAGTTTATCTTCCTCCAGAATTTCTCTTTCCAAGCATAAGAAGTTTTCATTCAAAAAAACTTAGCATAAAATGTACTGTAACTTATCTTGTCTATACACTCCTCATTCAACTATAAGTCAGATGATTTTTGCTTCCCGGTATCTTGCAATAACACTTTTTACTGTCAATAGCTGCCTGAATTCCATTGCAATATTTCAGGGAATGTGGTTCATGGTTAAACCAATCAAACTTACTACAACTTGGTCTCCTTGATCCATGAGAATACTTTCATCTTGGGAGAAATTAGATTCAAACCCATGGGTATGACTAGCATGTGATTGAAGTTTCACATCCTCACATTTCATAAAGAAACGATTCTTTGGGGAAATCTCACGAGCTTTGCTTTTTTTGAGACTTCATTCCCTTAAGGTGTTTAAATAAAATAATCTAAATGCTTCATTTTGGCTCTAAGGAAATTTTATGCTATGTTCGAAGATCCTAATATATGCACTTCTCTCCAACATTTTTTTCCTTTCCATTGAGGTGACATTAATATTGCAATGCTTCTACTTTGTTGCAGCAGAGAAGACTTTCGAATTTGTTTGTGGATGTCATCAATGGATTTGGCGGAGTTGTTCACTATAGAAACTATTAGGGTAAAAGTACAAACCTATGTCACACTTTTATAAAGGAAAAGGACCACATCATGCAAACTATTCAACTTTAACGACATAAAAGTGGCATTTGTATTTAGAATTTGAGGATGATGTAAACTCATGAAATGTGTAATAATGGATGAAGTTTATGCCTATAATTTTTTAAATTTTTTTTGAACAAGAATTGACATAGTTTTAGTCCATTTTTTAATTGCTGAAAATTGTTGAAAATATGGGATCTAGTTCCCACCAAACTTGAGTATATGCAAATAATTTATTTTTCCCCTTATTTCAAAATATGTTATAGATAATATGTATAGCTAGTGCAGAAAAGAAGAAAGATTGGTTTTCAATGTATATTTTCTCCGTTATAACTACTCAAAGTTGAACTTATCTAAAATCGATAGTTTTCATCTCCCACCAAATTTCCCCTATCAAATTTACATCATTCAGAAAATAAATTACATGTTCTTGAAGAGGACTCTCTTCTCTACTGTTAAATATAAATTTTAAAATTTTTTGATATGATTTACTATTTTTTTATTTATTTGAAGCAAAATCTTCTTGAATGTTAAAATACATATTTGTTGTATTTTAAAATTATAATATATTAGATCTAATCAAAATACTATAAAATTTATATGACAATAATCTTGACTCTAAGCTCTACAAAAGGATATTTTTAATATTTTTTAAAATATCATTAAAAAGAGTAGGGGTTATTGAAACATCGATTTTCTGAAATAATTTTATTTCTTTGGTAATTGGTATAAAAACATGCATATAATAGACATTTCCAATTGGAAAAGTTTAACCACTTATCTAGCTTAGCTATAATGAATCTAGCTAGACCATATGTTTGACAAAAATTATTTTTAAGTTAGAAATACTCAAATTGAGTTGTGCTGATAAGTGGTCCTGAAACGTGACACAGCTTTGTGCTTTTACCCATTATAAGATTATCGTTGTAATGGTTCGGCATCTCTATATCTTCTTGTTATTGCATATACATGGCACATACTCCACAATACGAGTTCCTCTTGTTTTATAATGCAATTGTGGCATGTCTAAGGTTTTATGTGCTCTGACTCCATTCACTATTGCAGGAATTAATAAATCTCGATCATTTGCAAATGTCGCCAATGATTTTCACTATGATGTCAGCTATGACTGTAGCAAATGTTTGTATAAGCTTGAACTCCTTGCATCGTGTTGGGGATGTCAGGAGTTCGGGAAGTCGGAGAAGAATGGGAACCTCTGAACCATGTCGGGTCTCCGCTAAAGTTTAGAAACCAAAAGTATTGCCCAACAATGCACATTGTCGGAGAGTCGAGGATATTTGGAAACTTGGCACCTCGTTCTTTTTTTTCAAAAATTTAATAAAGCCCCAACCTTCCGATTTATATGATGTTAGATTTTAAAATTTTACAAAATCACTTCATAGGGTAGGGTCAAGTTCGCAGAAGCTCCTAGGGTTAACAACAAGAGACAGCTTACAAAGCCTTTTCGATGAATCAATCAACATGCTTCTTTACAATTTCTTCGTTTCCTACAACTGTTTTGACATCGTGATTGCATATTTTAGTGTACTCAGAGCTTTACATAATTTTTCAACCATACCAAGGAGAAAATATGAACTTCGGTACCGATTTCCATTCAGTCCAAGCATTCCATTAAAGCCTAGTTATCCGATTATAAGCGGATCCTAAACATATTATATGTCTTTTAGTGTTGCTAGTTAAGTCTTTCCAAAAAACATATTACATGTCGTCTATACTCACAGATGATCATCAGGGAAAATATCTTCAAGCATAATGCCATATCATAGCATGACTTAGAGAATATGAAACCAAAAAGGTTTGAGAATTCGGATTCCACACTGATATTCCTTGACTCGTTATCATAACAATCCACTCTTCTCGCTGAGTGAGAAACTTGATTCAGATCAACATGAAAGATGAGAACAAATAATACTCTCTGGCATACATATTAGAATTTTGTGTCAAAATCATATGAGGTATCCCTATGAACTAGAGCTTCGTCTATCACCAAGTGATGATCAACATTGGACAGGGCTATGTAGTGATAAAAATTTAAAATTGGGGCATAGAAGTAGACCAACAACAGGCTCTGATTGGGGACAAGGATTGCAAAGGACGAAGAGAATCTCAGACTTCCGAAAGAAGACTAGTGCCAAGTCCATTGGGTAACAAAGTCAGTAGAATAGAAAAGGACAGAGAGGTGTCTGCAGAAGGGTAGAGGGGAACATGGCACAACAAAACTAACAAGCCAAAACTGACCGAAGCCTACAACACAACAAAAAAAATTATTTACAAAAATGATAGGGCAAGAAGCCCCCACCTCCAGGAGAGTTCCCAACTACTCATGTGAACCCATTAACCGGCTGGGAGAAATAAGACCCGCTATGAAAAAGAGATGTACGCTCATGAATTGCTTGCAAACTCAGCAATAGCATTTAGGTCCAATGGTGAATTACCATACATATGAAGCCTATGTGTATAGGCTCACAGCTGAAAACCTATTTTTCATCATATATCTTTGTGGCCTTTTGAGAACAACCAGCCATACCTCTGCAATCTGCTTTAGGTAAATGAGACCAATCTTCTTGAAGGAAATCATATTGTATGCCTTGGTTCAAAAAAGATCTCACTTGACCCAAACCAGAAATGTCATCATTGCCAAGAGCATCATTGAACACAAAGTCATTATTTGCTGAAGAAATCTTATCATTTTCTTCACTCACCCACTCAACTAGCATGTCTCCTCTTTCATTAGTTGCAAATTCATTAGTGGTTGTTTTCAGGTCAGATATAATAAAATCAGCCTCAATTCGGTCTTCGCCCTTTTGTTTATGCATGATTACATTTTCAATATTTCTTTCCAATAATATTTCATCTGACTCATCAGAAACATACAACTTAAAAAAGGGGTTATATTTGACCTTTGAGTTTTCATAAGATTCTAATGGAAAATATAAAGCATTAGATCTGCCCCAACTAATTTTATTGTTAGAATTCTCTAAGCATTTCTCCATCTTCATCGCTGCTACAATACTCCTTTCGTATGCAACATCAATCATGACTTCATTTTGACATACAAGAGAGGCATCAAAAACCAATGGTTCTTTCTGCAACTTATCAACTGAAATAAGATATGTGCATGTTGCTAATCGTGACCTATGGGTGTTGCAATCTGAAAGCATGGGGTCAAACTTAATAGAAAGAACCTCTTCTTCTTTTGCACAAATAAAATTGTCATTGAGAATACAAGTAGGTTGAGAGAAAAATACACTTGTATCTTCAGCAGGTTTAACTAAATCATTTTCACATGCATGAATTTCTTTTTCTAATACTTTCTTTTCCTCGACCTTTTTATCAAGAGATTTCAATAATGACATATTCATACCTCCTTCAATGTTGCCAGAGTTACAAGTGAATGCATTCACATCAACTTCTGTAATATGGTCATCTTCACCCACAATACCGCACCGAAAGTCATCATCAAAGCCCTTCAAGAACCAATTTGGAACAAAGACAACCTTGTGTTCATCTGGTTCTTCTTCAGGCGAAGTAAGTGGTTGTTCAGTCATGCATGTCAAGAAATATTTTGGTGTCTTACCTTCAGCTTGGTGCAAAGTTCTTTCTTGTTGGTGATTAAGACCCCAAGGTACTGATAAATCATTCCATTCAATCAGTGTTTGCACATCTTGCTCGCTAAAAACAGAGAAATTACAAGGCACTGGCTCTTTATTTCTTGATTCTTCCTTTGGTCTTTTTACTACAGCCAAAACCTCTTGTTCAAGATTCTTGAGATGATAATATCTTTGTTGCACACATTTTAAAAACCATGCAAATCTATAATCTTTAGACAGATCTAACTTTACTCTTTCAGCTTCAGAGATACTTTCCGTGAAATCATCCCAAAAATATTGAAGTACTTGATCATTTTCAGCACTTATTTCTTCGATTGATGGTGCAAAAAGTTTTCTGGAATTGTTTATTGGTTGGGCCTGGCATCGAACCATTTTTCCAAGATCTTCTTAAACAAACGGAATCACCAGCCTTCAATCTGGGAAGGCACCAATAGAACACACACTGGTCTTTCTCTATTCTTCCAAGCGGAATCGCCAAAAATCTGTTAGTTGCAGATTTTGTCCTTTCAAAATAACTCTTAAGAGTGACTCCTTATGCCCAGATTAAGAACAAAACAACCAACAGTTGGATAGATCTCTATTGGACAAATGATCCTCCTCTGAATTTTTAAGGTACAACTCTCTCATAAGATGTAATTTTGGTTTTTGAGTATGCTCTTGACCGGAAAGTAGGAAAGGCAAACTAACACCTGAGTATAGCTATACTACACATGTGAACGACATATACATAAACTAAGGGATACAGGAATAAATGACACAAATTTAACTCTCTAAGCACATTAAATGAATGAATGAAAGATTAAGTAATCTCCTTCAATTTGAGGAATATTTCAGAACACAAAGTTTCCAAAATGAATGCACACATAGCTAAATAGCACCAGAAAATGTCATAAGAAACTCTACAATAATACAAAGCTTAATTTGTAGCTGAAAATGACACAAATAAACACAACGTTTCATAAAATATCTTCTTCTTTCCTTGAATGCAAAACAAAATGACACATCAAAATTCTCTTGTACAATGGCTATGCTGAAAAACATTATGTCTTTGCCATTTTCTAATAGAAATCTGAAAAATCTCTTCCTTCTGAACATAAACCTTCAGAAATCAGAAAAAAAAAATCCCCCATCCATCTGGAAAGATATTACAATAAATAATTGAAATGGGATGACCATTCAGTTTCGTAACTGAATCTTGAAAATCTTTTTACTCGTCCTTTTTACTTTCCTAGGGCTCAATGATTTATAATCATTACAATCATAAGACTTATAATAAAGATGCTCCCTAGATATGAAAAAGCCTATTTTTATAAAATGACACATGTTCATAGAACCAAACATAAGTCGATGGCATTGCATACTCATCACCATGGTAATTGAGGGATCGTGTTATCTCTAACTTGTTGCAATCCACTATACTGTCACGGGTTGCCCTTTGTTTATGACTTCAATGCATGTAACAGCACGCATATCTCCCCTTTTGTCCAAAATTGGTGTTAGTTAGGAGATGTCCTTTAATTTTAGTCTCCCTTGTAATGGAATGGCTTCTAGATAACACCATGCGCACATCAGCATAATTGAGCTGAACATTATGGTTATTAATAGAAGATGTAACTTGAAATCTTAGTTTAGTGTTATCCAGCTGAGAATCCTTTTCAAAGCATAATTCTCGAAATCCCATTTTAAGCAACACTGATTCTTATAACAGCATTACTTTATTCAATTCTGGAAACTCACGCTCTATCCCCGATTCCAATGTCATATCATGGATTGTTTTCTCAACAACATGGCTCACATAGCTAAGCCCATCTTCCTCCAGAATTTCTTTTTCCAAGCATTAGAAGTTTTCATTCAAAAAACTTAGCATTGAATGTAATGTCACTTTTCTTGTCTACACATTCTTCATTCAACTGTAAGTCAAGTGATTTTTGCTTCCTGGTATCTTGTAATAATACTTTTTAACTATCAGCAGTTGCCTAAATTCCATTGCATTATTTATGGGAATGTGGTTCATGGTCAAACCAATCAAACTTACTGGAACTTGGGCTCCTTGATCCATGAGAATTGAAGTATGTTTTGTTTTCATTTTTGTTATAGATTGCAACAATCATACAAGGAGTAGTCAAGGCTCAGTGGGTGGGGAGGGGTCTCAAAAATTTAGAATTGATAAAGGGTCTCCTTTATGGAGACACACTACAAGAATTTCTCAATGTCCTGGAGGTGGGGGGTTTATATGGAAATGTAATTTTTGCCACACAATATAGAAGCTTCTACTCCTGAGTAAAATTTCATTTTTTTGGCACTGGGGGGTCAAGGGATTAACATGTGTGAGGGCCCAGGGCCAGATAACAAGGGGTTGTCAACTGCACAAATAGAAGCTTTTGTAAAAGAACAAGATGTTGACAAATTAGTTTCAAAAAGGAAACAAAGTGCTTATACCGGGAAACAAAAAACAATACCACCATCCACTCAACCAACCACTAGATCACATCCTTTCTTGCCAATGCCTTCTAGGGATGATGAAGGTGTAGAACCACAAATCACCACCCGCAAGAGAGGCTCATTAGATAGGGCATTTCAAAATGAGTTAATAAGTTAAGAGATATTGTTGATCAAAAAATTGGATGTTGCCTCTTTGTGAATGGTGTTCCATTCAAATTAGTGAGATCACCTTATTGGAGGGAGATGGTGTAAGCAATAAATAATGCACCTTCTAGTTACCAAGGCCCTAGATATGAAAAGGTGTGCACCACCTTATTACATAGTGAGAGAAAAAATGTAGAGGCCCAACAAAAACCAATTAAAAGATTCTTGGGTTCAAACGAGTGTGTCTATTGTTTCGGATGGATGGAAAGATTGCAAAAACTGTCCATTAATCAATGTAATTGTTGTATGCCCCAAGAGGTCAATGTTTTTATGTCGGCTGACTATGAAGGGGAAGTAAAAGATGCAGAGTTCATTACCAAGATTCTCATTGATTCCATAAAGTTTGTGGGCCATGACAATGTTGTCCAAGTAATTACGAACAATGCAAAAGTTTGCAAGGTTGCAAGTGCTTTGGTAGAGGCTTGATATGATCACATCTTTTGGACATCGTGCACCGTCCATTCTCTCAATTTAGTGATGAAAGCAATGGGCACCCAAATAGAATGTGTGAAACAGATATATGAGGGTGAGGAGATTCAAATGTTTGTGACAAATAACCATATGTCACAAGCAATTTTCAGAACTTATTCGAGATTGGGATCATTGAAGGTAAATTTTAAAATTTAATTTATTTAGTTTTGCATGATTGAATAAAATATTTTGTGTTGTTTACATATTTTAAATGTGTTACTTACTATAAAAAATGTTTTTAGGTGGTTGAAACTCATTTTGCCTCACACAATCATCTTGAGACGACTTGTGAAGGCAAAGGAGGCATTGACACAGATGGTCTTTAGCAACCAAAGGGGCATTTGGAAGCAGTCCAATACAAGAAGGGCCCAAAAAGTGAAGGCGACGATAGTGGATGATAATTGGTGGGGTCGTGTGGAGTATGTTTTGGAATTCACTGAGCCAATCATAGCAATGCTTCACTTTTCTGACACTGATGAACCATGCCTCGAGGATATCTATGATTCCATGGACACTATGTTGGAGGAGATAAAATTGGTAAGTTATAATGCAATCCTCTATCTGTGTTTATTGAGAGATATCTAGATTCTAAATTACCATAATGAAAACTTACATCAAAATAACTTACATGAACATCATTTGATATCCCAGGTCATACAAAAGAGAGAGAATGACCCAGAGGGCACCTTTTACAAAAAGGTGGAAGCAATTGTTCATCATTGTTGGAACAAGATGACCACACCTTTGCACCTCCTATCATATGCTCTATCCCCCTGGTACTATAGTGCAGTCATGCTTCGCATTCCAGGTAGAGTGCCGCCATTTAGAGATTCTAAGGTTGCAAATAGGTATAGGAGGGCATTAAGTAAAATCTTCTGCAATCCAAAAGTTGGGGTAAATGTTAGGAATGAATTTGGATCGATTATCTCAGGAAGCAATCTCAACCCTACTATTGCTAATGACCAAAGCAGAATGGATGATATTAAATGGTGGTACCTTCGTAGGCAAGATTATATGTACCTCCAACCTCTTGCAATAAAGATTCCATCACAAGTAAGTTTTTAAGTTTTTTTTCGTTTTTTTTGGCCACTTGCATTGTAGAGTTTAACACTTAACACTCTTGAATTTATCTTGTATTTTTTTTAATTTTGTTGGTTCTCTCTAGGATGCGAGCTCTTCTACCGCTAAGCAAAATTGGAGTACTTACTCCTTTATCCACTCTATCAAGCATAACCAGTTGGCTGCAAAAAAAAGCAGAAAACTTGGTGTATATACACAACAACTTGCGCCTCCTGGAACAGAAGGATCCAAAATACAAGAAAGGGCCAAAGAAGCTTTGGGATGTAGCACCTGAAACTGCCAACTTGGATATGACCATTCGGGATCTTGTTAGAGCCACTTTGGCTAATGATGATGATGATGATGATGAGACAATACCCTCTAATGCTAGTGGAACCGGTTTGAGTTCCAATGATGATGTCGATCAACCACTTGCAACTGATGAAGACCCGATTGATCAAGATTTTTTTGATAATCCTTTTAATGATTTGTGAAATGAAAACTTTAGTCTTTCATGATTGATGAACATTGAATCATGTTTCAAACTTTAATGAACTATATTTTGAATTTTCATTTTGTAATGAACTATATTTTGTAATTATGTATATTTCTATTATTTTGTATATATAATTCACACACACACACACTACATTTTGTAATTATGTATATTTCTATTATTTTGTATATATAATTCACACACACACACACACGAACCCATACGAATGATAATGGGAAAAAATTCGCAAATCCACGAATCAGATTCTCAAACCTGAATCCGTCCCCGAACCCAAACCGACAACTTAGGGCAAAAGCCTTACTGAGAGGTGTCCAATTAGCCACAAAGAATGGATCGCAGAAGGTTTTATGGAGACTCCAAACCAGTTGCAGATATAAGGTCACAAGATAGTTGCTGGAAGTTTATAAAAGTGTATCCATTTCTCATTGAAGATGGAATATGTTAACAAGCTGGCAAATCACTTAGCTAATATCAGAGTGAGATGTTTGGGTCAAAAAAGAAGCGCCTTGAAGATTAAAATGGATTTTTACAATGACCCTTGTCTCCCATACTCCACAAGATGTGACTAAAATGTCTTATTACATTGTGCTATTATATAGACATTTGTAATGAAATAGGCATTAAAAGAGTATTATAGAGAAGGGGAATTTTTGTTTTTCTATGTTGCTTTATCAAGTATGGAGAGGGAAACAACAATGCCTTTGATGGCTTGAAGGAAAACCAAGTTACAGGCGAAAATTTAGGCACCCAAATGAAAGTCAAGTTGATTTCCAAGTTGTATGCGCTGAAATGAAGGCCTCATTAATATCAATCCAATTAGATAAAGGTAAGTACCTCTACTAGTTAGAAAATGACACCATACAAACAATTTGTATAGAATATTTAGATACCATATTGGCCAACAAAGTAAAAGATGGTCAACCCTCAGGCTAAATAAAATGAAGGACGATTAAATCAAGTGCTAGAAGTCAGACAATTTGGTGCTAAAGTAAATAACACTAAAAAAGTAAATAGAGCATAATTAGAATCAGACCAAAATCAATGAAAGAAATATGGTAGTGAGATGTTTATCTATAGTCAACTTATAGGTACATTTACCTCCCCTTTGGCTTAAGCACTTGTGGCAAGGGTACTTACAGGGGAAATTAAAGTCATATAGAATAAACCCTACATGTCACATCTAGGGACACTAGAGACCTGGTACATCAAAAGTTAATCCATTATTACTATTACTGAATCTTTAAAGGTCCTTGCATGAACTTGCCTTTAGTAGAGTACTCTTCCCTTAATCACAGCCCCTAAAATCACACTTCCAAACAATCAAAATCATCAACCTAACAAATGATATGAAAAATTAATTAGCCCATCATTGGTCTAGCCAACAATGTTAGCAACACAGGAAGCAAAAAAGAAATTGTTCAGGCCAAAGATGTCAACCAAGCAAGGCTGAACTTGAGGTAAATGCGGGAGAAAATTAGCAAGACCATGAGGATCGGAAGGTCCAAATGTGGACAGAATGAAGAAACCAACATTCAATTATTTGGCAGAAAGGAGGACACCGATGGGAAAGGCTAATAAGGCAATAAAATGAAACAACACACCTCTCAACAAGTACTTCCTAACCCACCCCAATCCCTATTTGAGAGGTTAATGCACCCGTAACAAAACAAAACATAGAAAAGTAATTGTCAAGTGCATTCACATGCAACACTCTTACCATTCGCAAAAACATTACTCATCTGCAGTCCAGGACGCTTCATAGACTTAATAAAATATGGCAACTACAAAGGGGTGTAGCTAGACGTATAGAACAGGACAAGATGATTGAAACTTGTGCAAAAAACATTATAAGTGATTCCTAGGATTCTACTCTTTCGATCTATCAAAGCTTAAGTTGGATGATGATGAAGTGCCAACTGTCAACCCAAGATGTGAAGGGAAAGAATGAGGCAGTACCTATGGAATAATCAGATGAGGAGTATATGTTCATTCAAGCTCCCACTTTGAATTCTCATGGTACCTACGCAGAAAAAATCAATTATATTATGTTCAGTTTTGGTTATGAGCATTGCTGCTGTGTATGAAGCAGTCATATCTTACATCGGGTAATGCATGTTTGGGCCTAGTGAAGTTCAAGGAAAAGTTTGGGGACCAGCTGGTAGGATCAGAGATGTCCGTGGGGCCAGAAGCATGATCTGAACTTGTTAAGGGCACACATTCTCAAAGTGAAATTGACAGTTTTAAAAAGGTCTCTCTGTTTGAGTCTTGTATGATCATGGTTCTTAACTTCTTGCAATTCTGCTCCCCTGTTGGGTATACATGGTAGTATTCTATTATCAGTATTTTTTTATTAATAAAAGCAGTCAAGTAGGGTGCCGACACTTCACAAACAAAAACCCCAAACGCAAAGAAACTCAGGCCAAAAACAGGCCACTTACAGCTTGACATAGGCCATCAACAGACCACTTAACAGATCACATGAACAGATCACACACGCACTACAAACAACCCACATCAAGAGTGGGTAGGACCCATGCCCACAACCCAAGGAAGACTTCGGAAAAAGGATGAAAGACCTTTCCTCCATCAACTAACAACAGTCCAAGAAATACTGTCATCGGGAACACCGAAGGAGAAGTGTGAGGGGAGAACCCCCACAGACAGCCTGTCAGCACACAGAGCAGGAGGTGGAAGAGGAGGAGCATCCTTCACCAAAGGTTGGGGCTGAATATGGGCAGCAAGCAGAGTAGGATGCACGCCCCGAGCAGCATGTTCCCCAATAGGGGCCAAAGGACACAAACAGGTCACACCAGCAGCAGGAGGCACATCGACATCCTGGGAGGAGTCATCATCCTAGGAAGAGTTATCCAAGAAGAATTGGAAGCTTGGACAGTCAAGTGATCACCATCACCATTCTTCCACCAAATAGCGATGCCTTTACAACACAAGAGAGAACAATCTATGGCCGAGACTAGTTGAGAAGCATCAACAACATCAAAAGGTAATGCCCTCGTAATCTAGCAACTGAGTCTATCCCCAACCATGAGAATCATGTCCCCCAAGAAGAGGCGTGGAGATATCAGTATCCATCAAAATATGTGCAAAAGTAGAATGACCCATGAAGAAAGTGGTATCGTCAACCTTCAAGAAGTAGCCGATAGAGTTGCCAATAGTCTCATAACAAAAAATTTCCCAAAAATGAAGGGTAAGATTGGGAAAACAAACCCACACAAGACGCACATTGAATGGATTAGTAAGAGGGTTAAAGGAAGCTATCTAGTGTTTGACTGAGAGAGAACTTACTCCCAAGCCCACAGCTTGCTTAGCACCAAGTCACGATCATTAGAAGAAGCAAAAGAAGCATGTAAAAATCCTTTGCACAAGGGAAGAGCTCAATGTTACCAGCAACTAAGGGCTTGCAAGAATCCATCACCCAACGATGAAGATCTGGAAGAGAAGGCCAAAGACCAACAAACTACACACCAACCCACATCATTGGTAGAATTCCACATTTTTCACCACATCCTGGCCACAAACCACAATAGGGGAGGTCTTGGCTCAAGGACAAGGATGAGATTTCCCCTTGGGAGGATGAACAGCAGCAGACCTGGCAACACTAACAAAGCTCTGCCCTCCAGTAGTATAAAAAGGCATTGGAGGGGGGGACCCCAGCATCCACAACACTAGCCACAGTAACAAGAGAATGCACAAAACCTTCCCCAGCATAACCAGGAATACCATCAGCAGAAGAAACAAGATGCACCTAGGCAGCAACATCACCAAAGACCCCAACAACAGACCCACCCACAAAGACCTGGGGGATGTGCAAAGACCGCAACCCCAACAAAGCAGATGGAGGTCATGCAGAAGCCTAAGCAACAATCGCGGCAGGAGGCAGGCCAAGTAAAAGGCTGCGAACCTGCAACACTCCCCCCAGGACAGCGACAATGGCAGAAATTGAACAAATCTTGCATGGGAGAGTTGTTGCTGAAGAAGCCAAAGCTGTTGCAGGCGAAGACAGTGAAATGTAATTGTTGGTGTTATTTTCTACCAATCAGTAAAAATCTCTTCAGGGAAGTCCATGATAGATGGGCAGGGTCCAAAAGTTGTCAGTGCATAACATTGAAAGACCATGTACTTAAATCCTATACCAGTGCTGGTTGTGACTTTAAAGTTCTTAGTATAAATTATTATAATTTATTTCTAGCAATAAATGAATGAACTAATTGAAAACAAGTCACATCCAAAAAGCTCCTGTTCAAGGGACATAAAGGTTCAACCAAAGAAAGATTGATAGAAGCAAAATAAAGTGGAACCCATTTCCTTTGGGGAGGTTAAAACTTAATTTTGATAGTGCGACCATAGGAAATCTTGGAAAGTCTCAGGCTGGCTGTGTGATCAGAGATTGGAATTGAAAATAAATTGCTGCTGCTCCCAAAAAACTTCCCCCCCCCCCACGCTACCAACATTGAAACAGAAACCCAGGCTCTTCTTCTCAGCCTCCAACTTTGTCCCACCAAAAAACTAACAGATATTCAGACTGAAGGGGATTCCATGATTACCATCAATATAATCAAGAAGAAAAGTACTGTAAACTAGAAACCCAAGAAAATCTTAGAGCTAATTTGCCTGAGGCTTGATGGTTTGTTCTCCTTTTCAAAAAAACATTGCCACCATGAGGAAAACAAAATAGCAGATTTTTTAGTAAATTTTGCAAGTCATTTCTCCCAAGGTAATCATAGGATTAACACTAAGTATGGGAGGGGTTAAACTTCGTGGAGGAATAATCATTAAATCAAAGATTGTTCCTTTGATACTTGAACATCATCTCATTAACACATCCAACGAACACATCCTTCAGCTTGTGTAGATGTACAGTCAAGTACCCAGCAAAGACTATGACATCCAATTCTAGATCAAAAGTACAAAATAGAGTTTGCAGTGTTCACATCTCACAATACTTTTTGCCCACAATGGAGACTCCATGTACACAACAATCTAAGCAAGATTAATCACAAGATCAAGGTGTCGTTGTGTAAATTGTAGACTATCCTACCTAGTAAAGACAACTTGAACCAAATGGCCTTGGTCTCTTGCCTGGGTTCTCTGCTAGTGGCAAGAACCATTCAAGCGATCATTGGGTATCCCATTAGAGCAAATGGTGGTCTTTAGTGATATGAAAGCTAAGTTACCGGTTCGGGTTCGGGTTCGGGTTTGGGGACAGGTGCAGGTACAAGAACCTGGTACGTGGGTACGTGAAAAAAAAAATTAGGGTTTTGGGTATGTATGGGTGCGTGTGCATATATATATATGCATTATATATACAAAAAATAAGAGAAATATACAGAATTCTAAAACTAAATCATTTCTTAGTATGATACTTGATCATTGATCAATGCCATTGCCAAATGCCAAAGATAAGTATTAAATGCCAATTGATAGTTGAAAAATATTCGAATCGGCCATATCATGTACCCACAGTACCCAGCAAGTACCCACAAGTTCCCACAGACGAACCACTACCGGGTGCATACCCGTACCCGGTTCGGGGCCTGTTGGTACGAACCTGGTAACTATGTAGCAAAGAGATAAGTACCTTCCTATGCTGTGGACCTAATCCAAGAGACAAGAATTGTTAAAGGACTTGAGGAGAATATGTAGATTAGAAATATAAGCTGCATACTATGACAGCATTGGAGAGAGCAATGATGTACAAAGACCAATGACATGGGGGTGTGTTCATTGTTGCAAAGTTGACTGGCTCTGCAATTTTTAATGCCTCAGCTTGGGCAATCAATGAAGACTTGATGGGAGATTCATAGAACCAGTTTTAGCCATTGCTAAATAGCTGTTGTCTTGTTCTTCCTCAACCTCAATGTGAAAGAGTAAATAAAATTTTTTGAAGATTGCATTTCTTGATTTGATCTTCACTGTGCGGGGGAAACAACAATCCAAAGTTCCAACAGTAAGTTAAAAAAGACAAGGCTGAAGATTGTCTTTTTTCCTTTTTTGGACACAGAGGGATTGTAAAAACAACATAAAGGCACCACTGCTTAGGACGTCACAGCCTTGTGAAGTAATTTCCAATTTATATAATATAAAGAGAGCAGACCTCAAGTCTGCAACTTGCATATCAAAAAAGAGTCACATTCAAAAATCAACAAATCATGGGATATCACATGAGCACACCAAAAAACTAAAAAGTAACTCACCAGATCCAACTTTTTTCTTCGTATTTATGTCACCTCAACGAAAGCATGCTGATGTGGCATCAAATTTGATCACGTGAACCTGAAACTGTTTAAGCGATGAACTTGCCAAGTAAGCTGCTATTAACATTTTAAGTCATTTGAAATTGCCACATGTGAGTCTGAAAGATGCAAAGGATGCACAACTACTGGACACTATATTTTAATTTTCACAATATGTATGAAATTAATACATAACTGAGATAACAGCTGATCATTATAATTTAATGTCACTTATGATATCATAGGTACTTAAAAGTTGAAAATATTCCTCCTTCCATTAACCATAAATCCATATCATCTATTAATTAAATCATTTCACTATCCATCATCAATTTTATTAAATCTATTATTACAAATTAATAAATTATTATTAACTCATTTATCCATTTAAATCCATTATTATTAATTATCATTAACTCATTTATCCATTTTCATTTACTAATTTCTAATTTCCATTAGCTATTTAATTAAATGTTTATATTGAATTGAATATGTTTTAATTTCGATGCTCACTCGAAAAAAAGTAGGGATAATATGTGACGACGAGAAAAAGGAGGCGAGGATGAGAGGATGAGGAAGGAGCCATTAGAAGGGTTTTGCAGGAAGATCAGGTGTCCACAGGACATGGGCGGATCAGGACACTCGGTGCATCAAAGAAAACAGACCTGTTTCTGATTGGCGTCCACCAGGACGTGTGCGTAGGGAGGACAACAGCTCTTTTGGTGGTAGGACCGCCAATGTACCCAAAAAACCCTTTCAGGGCGTAAACAGTCGGAATGAGAAAAATCAGGGGCAGCCATGTCCGGCAAATGGCTATGAACATATTTTGGAACAGCAGGCTGGAATAAAGTGGAAAACAAGGTATGGAAACCGAAGGAGATTAGGGAAAAGGAGGGACCAAAGGAGGTTGCAGCTAAGGTTGAACCGTCTAAGGTATGCTTTGTTTCTGACCAATGCCAGCATATGTCGGTCAATGTAGATCATGTAGGCTGGAATGATGTTGTTTCTTGGTTGAGAGAAGGGTTTATTCATGAAGTGGATTGGTAAATGGTCAGTGTTGTCTCATATAAGTAGATGGTGCGAGGAGTCTTGGTCGTTTAAAGTGGAACTCAAAACCCTCCCAAATGCCTTCTATCTGGTGATTTGTGACACGGCACAAGCAAAACAGTGGATTTTGGATAATGGGCCATATCTGATGGGGCGTATGGGGGTTTACATCAGAGAGTGGGAGCCAAATTTCAACCCCCTGAAAGTCTCAATAGAAGAGGTTCCCATCTGGGTTCGGCTCTATAACCTCCCTTTCGAATATTGGGATTTGGACACTCTTAGGATGATTGGAATCAAATTGGGAAGGTTCATCATGGTTGGAGGGAGTGGAAAGCAAAGATTAGCATGTATGCTAGGGTATGTATAAGATGGAGCCCGGCGCACCCTCTTCCGAAAGTTATAGAGCTGGTATCTAATGTTGGGATTTGGAAACAAAGCATTGAGGTGATGTGATATCCCGATATTTTAATCAAAAATAACAAACATGTAAATAGTGGCAAGGAAAAGTAAACATACCTTGTCTTGTACATACATTCCCTGCAATTGAATAATAGTTAGATTCATTTCAAATAAACTAGTAGATCACCATCATATTCTGCATATTCATCCACATAGATGCATACATGCATGATAATCCATCACATACATTACCAAGTCATTCATATCCTTGTTCTATGAATACATCCATACATGATACAATGTTCCATGCACATTGACACATATAGGGAACATCATACCATGCATAGATCCGCCCATATTTTGCATTCACAGCATCCTATATTAACATCATGGCATTCTGCATCAAGCATCATAGCATTCAGCATTAAGCATCATGGCACTCTGCAGTAGGCATCATGTTCATGTACATATATCTCTGCATCATGGAGTAGATGAGAATAGTATCATCGAGATCATTGCTTCCCATGGTCGGGTATCACTGCCAACTTGTGGACTTGGATTATTGCACTTCCTAGCCAACAGTATTCCAGGCTAGAGGATTATACAGCCGACGGTATTCCGGGCTGACATGATACAATAATGACTTATGATTATTATGACTAATCACATATGATTACTCATAATAATCACAAGTGATTCTTATGAGTAAAATAACAATTCCATTCTCAGAGATGGCTATATCCATTTTCCATCGATACTTGGCATATATCGAGGAGTAAGTCTAAACAGTAGTACATATGATTACTTATAATAATCGGTTACGATTATTATAAGTAAATTGCAATTACTAATTGTGAAGGTTGGCATCTTTTCATCGTTACTTATATTCAGTCAATCGGCTCTCCAAAGCATAATTGAAGAATATTTGATATAAACTTATACTTCCCTTTGTGGAATTGCTCATTTACAAAGCATAGAAGGTTGCTACTGCAACCCCTAGTGCAAGTATTATAATCGCATATCAGAGACGGCATCCATAAGAAGAGCATATATTATAACTATATGTCAAAGACGGCTCAAGTGACAAAGAAGGATTGCATATATAATATTGAATATCAGAGACGGCATATCTCAGCCTGAAGTTTACATGTAAACCTGTAACTATAGCATATAATCCATTTGAAGATCAGAGACGGCTTTACAGGGTCGAGTGCATATAAAATATTGTAACATCAGAAATAGCCTTTACACATAAACACGTTCTAAGACTGCAGAACCATCCGATCACATTGAGAGGATTCACAGTGCATTTGGAATTACCAGTCATATGTACATTCCGTCATAATCCATTATCATTGCCATTCATTATTGCATTTCCATTATTTTAGCATTTGGAATCACCAGTCATATTTATAATTCATTATCTCGTATTCATAATTCATTGTTATTGCATTTATTGTTCTAAATAGTTCATATATTTGCATTTCTTGCACATTGCATTAAGAAGGAATTCAGTAATTCACGTAGTGTCTAAATAATCATAAAAGGGGACATTACAATTGGTATCAGAGCCAATGGACAATGATCAAGGAGTTAATGACAAACTCGATCTGTTCTTAGAGGGGCAAAGAAAAATGCAGGATTCCATGGACCAGTTAATCAAAGCACTGACTCAAACCACCCTTAAAGGACCACCCAAGGACACCTCTCATTCAGCAAGCAGAAATTCAAGACCCAAAATTCCAACTTTTACTGATTCTACCAAATCAGCCCAAGCAACAAACTTTATATCCTTGCAAGAACAATTCAAAAGGGATTGGGAGAATAGTAATTTAAGGGAAGTGCTGACCCTAAAGGAATATCTCGATCTAAGGATGAATTATCATCCAAATGCTACCCAATCTCAAATAAAAAAAAATTGTTCCCTCGTCGAGAAGACAGCACCAAAAGGATCAACGGAAACATTGAGAGAATGTACAATGAAGTTTCCGCCTCCTCACAAGGGTCGTGTACAAAGAAGAATATAGATTCCTGATAAAGCAAAGAATTAAATTACCCCCCAAAGGAAACATACACAAGACAAATCCCATCCATCCTTCCCAAGAACAATGTTACCGCTTCTCAAGGCACGGACAGATTCCTACCGTTCACTAAAAGCACAAACTGATATTGAACTAAACAGAAGGTGGGGGCATGAAGCGATCTCCAATGGAACATCTATACAACTGTATCAAGGAAACGTCGTCATGCATAAGCAAGCAAAAGGGAATAGTAAGAACTACAGGGCCACACAGAATCCACTCTTCGAATTCAGGGAGCACATGATTTACAATAATCCCTTTTTCCACATCGAAGAAGAGTTTGGAAAACAACCAACTCCACAAAACAATAACGAGGAGTCAGAAGAAGAGGGTACCCTTTATAACCTAGAGGGACCCACACCAAACACCTTTCAAAATCAGGGACAAATTGATGGAAGAAGCATAAGAATACTCTTGGATAGAGGTTCTTCTCACAACTTTATCAATCAGCCTTGGGTCAAAAAATACAACATACCCAAACTCTATGCAACAACATTAAGATTAAATTAGCAAATGGAGCAATCATGTTTTGCAAGACCATAACTCTCCCCCTCAAATTACAACTTGGAGATTACAATTACTCGGCTCAATTTCACATCTTGGAGTTAGGAAATACTGACCTCATTTTGGGGCTACCTTGGATGAAAAACATAGGACCATTTAAGCAAGATGTCAACAAGCAAACAATTATCTTCAAGGAGGGGAAAAGGAAGCACATCCTTTGCGGACTGAAAGCCAAGGCAAACACATCAGATCCAAGCACACCTCCTACAAACAAGAAGCCGCATCCTTACAAACTCAAGAAATTCCTACAAATCTCAAGAAGCAAAATTCACTCAAGGATCAAAGTAATCACTAAAAGTGACGGAACATCCAAGATCTACATCAGCTATAAGAAGAAACCCATAAGAACAGAGAAGTCAAATGCTTGTAGGCAAGCATTTTTGAAGGAGGGGAGACTGTGATATCCCGATATTTTAATCAAAAATAAAAAACATGTAAATAGTGGCAAGGAAAAGTAAACATACCTTTTCTTGTACATACATTCCCTGCAATTGCATAATAGTTAGATTTATTTCAAATAAACTAGTAGATCACCATCATATTCTACATACTCATCCACATAGATGGATACATCCATGAAAATCCATCGCATACATTACCAAGTCATTGATATCCTTGTTCTATGAATACATCCATACATCATACGATGTTCCATGCACATTGACACATACATGGAACATCATACCATGCCTAAATGCACCCATATTATGCATTCACAGCATCCTATATTAACATCATGGCATTCTGCATCAAGCATCATAGCATTCAACATTCAGCATCATGGATGATGGCATTCAGCATTAAGTATCATGGAACTTTGCAATAAGCATCATGTTCATATACATATATCTCTGTATCATGGAGTAGATGAGAATAGCATCATCGAGATCATTGTTTCCCATGGTCAGGTGTCACTGTCGACTTATGGACTTGGATTGTTGCACTTCCTAGCTGACGGTATTTCAGGCTGACATGATACAATAATGACGTATAATTATTATGACTAATCACATATGATTACTCATAATAATCACAAGTGATTCTTATGAGTAAAATAAAAATTACATTCTCAACGATGGCTATATCCATTTCCATCAATACTTGGCATATATCGAGGAGTAAGTCTAAACAATAGTACATATGATTACTTATAATAATCGGTTACGATTATTATAAGTAAATTGCAATTACTAATTGTGAAGATTAGCGTCTTTCCATCGTGCCGCTTCGGCACATACTTATATTCAGTCAATCGGCTCTCCAAAGCACCATTGAAAAATAATTAATATAAACTTATACTTCCCTTTGTGGAATCCCTCATTTACAAAGCATAGAAGGTTGTTACTGCAACCCCTGGTGCAAGTATTATAATCGCATATCAGAGACGGCTCAAGTGACAGAGAAGGATTGCATATATAATATTGAATATCAGAGACAGCATATCTCTGCCTGAAGTTTACGTGTAAACCTGTAACTACAGCATATAATCCATTTGAAGATCAAAGACGGCTTTACAAGATCGAGTGCATACAAATTATTCTAGCATCAGAAATAGCCTTTACACATAAACACATTCTGAGACTACAGAACCATCCGATCACATTGAGAAGATTCACAACGCATTTGGAATTACCAATAATATGTACATTCTGTCATAATCCATTATCATTGCCAATCATTATTGCATTTCCATTATTGTAGCATTTGGAATTACCAATCATATTTATAATTCATTATCTCGTATTCATAATTCACTGTTATTGCATTCATTGTTCTAAACAGTTCATATATTTGCATTTCTTGCACATTGCATTAAGAAGGAATTCAGTAATTCACGTAGTGTCCAAATAATCATAAAAGGGGACATTACAGTGGAAGAGTCGGTGGAAAAGTGGAAGGTTTGCAAGAACACAGGCCATTCGGAATGGGAATGCTCAAAGTCTTTAAAGGGCAAGGAAGAGGTGAATGAAGCCCTTTTTAGGAAAATTATCCAAATGTCAAAACCGGGGGAACGGACAATCATAGAGACACGAAAAGGCCAGGAGACTTTATTGAATCAGGTGAGGATGATTTACAAGTTGACCTTGTGCCCTCTTAAGATGAGCCAGGACATGGGTGCTAAGATCACGAGCCAATGGTACAATCCATAGGGCATGAAGAGACAGACAATCAAACTTTAATGCAAAATAATGTAACTTCTCCTCAGAAATGTCATGGATTGCTGGTGGGTTCAAAGGATGGGGAGCCAAAACCGCAACAAATCGAGGATAGCATGGATCTGTCTCCCTATAAATCGGGAACAGAGATTAAGGATGCTACAAGCAATCAAGGAAGGGCATCTGATAATCTTCCAGCGGTTCAACAGGGAAATATCTCTGAGGAAGGCATGGTGTCGAAGCATCTTATTCCTGATACTACTATTCCTAAGAGCTTTTTTGAGGAAGAGACTCGGTTAATCGAATCTAGAATCCTTGATACACATGATGAACCTTTTGAGCAGACAATTGGGATGGATGTCTTGCTTTCTCCAACCAAGACTACCCCTATTCATGACTCCAATGAAGGAGTGGACGACCTTATGTTGCCAGTCTTTGGTGTGGGTGATTTGGCCCATTTACAAGTTGTTCCTAATGTTGGAGCTATTCCCTTTTCCCTTTTCAATGGTAGGGAGTCAAATCTTTTCTTTGAAGAGCTACTAGTTGTGGCATCCATGATTGTGAATCCTCAGATAGTAGATGCAGAGGTGGTTTCGACCAAAGTCTCGAGAGAAGATTTAAAAGTGGAGGATACTAGATTATCATGGTTTGATCGAGATTTCAGTTCAGATGACGAAGACATTTTGGAGAAGTGAACGGTGGGTCGATCTCCAACCAAGAACAAGAAAGGCAAGGTTGGTGAGAAACAAAGAAGAGGTCCCAAAACCAACAAGGTCAAGTTGGAGTTGGTTGGTAGCGCCAAAGGACAAAGCAAGCTACGTTTTAGGAAGGGCTTTTCCCTTCCCGAGGAGCCATGAAGGTCATATCGTGGAACTTCAGAGGCTGCAATACCTCTAACAAAAGGCGCATGATCAAAAGATGTTTTGATCAAGAGTGTTCAAACTTCATTTTGATGCAAGAAACTAAATTAGTTAAAGAGGAGTTTGATGCAATGCTTAGAAAGTAGCGATTATGGGAAGGTCTATGTGTAGATGTCATTGGGGCATCAAGAGGTTTGGCTTTTTTATGGAATCCAAATAAAGCTAGTGTGACAGAGAACAATGGCGAGACCCACTGGCAACTAGTTAAGGTGCAATTGTGACGCAGTCATGGTCGGAGCTTCCCCAGTGGAGATAGTCCAACCATGCAGCAAGAGTCAACACAACAGAAACAATCAACACAAGATCATAAGAAACTCAACAATGAACAGCGAACATGCCTCGCACACCTTCATATTATCAGCTACTCAAGATTTACATCATACATGCCTAGCAACATGTTAGCTTACATTCTAAGGCACACATGCCTGATTACAAACAGAAATCCAGATCTATTTTGGATGCTAACCTCTCAAAGGCTCACTACTGAAAAGCTACCTACTAAGGAACCAACACAACAAATATATACAAGATCACAAGCCACAAGTCGGCCAGAAAAGATCACATTCTCCAAGGCAGGAAAATATAACTTGTGCCAAATAGGACAGGACCCAAATCTTAGAAGAACACCTCCAGAGAGATATGAAATGAAGCGTGATCATACAAGGAGGTCAACCACGACCATAAGATCATCGAACGATGCGCCAATTGGGATCGCAAGCAACAGGAAGCTTCACAAGATCCACCAACTCGGATTAAGCAGTTAACATGAAGAACAAATAGGTCCAACCCAAATCATAAGAAATCTCCACCAAGAAAGAACGAATCAAGATGCGAACCCAAACATAGATTGTACATGATGTCTAGAACACTCCATAAGGATCGCATAAGCCAATATGCCAACTGGAAGGATTGCAACACAAAACACAGGAACAGGAAAACAAGAACAAATTGAAAGGAAATACTTTTGGCTGATGCAAGATTGCCAAGATCCCAAGATGCTCTTGCATCAAGTTGGTAAGGGTCAATAAGGAAATTTTCTTCTTCAACATTTATGGACCAATTGGTACAACTCAGAAAGACTACTTTGGAATGAAACTAGCAGTTGTTTACAACCCATTGGCTCCTCTCTCATAATTTTGGGAGGTGATTTCAATGCTACTAGAGTGCCTTCAGACAAAAGTGGGGGTAAAATGGGCTTTGGTTCGATGCAATCTGATTGTCAAGCTTCTATTTTTGACAACAAATATGGAAGAGATTACTCGCAAGGATGGGAATTTTACCTGGACAAATAGGAGGAAAGGATTTTCAAATATTGCATAATAGTTGGATAGGCTCTTTGTGGCTGGGAATTGAAGGATATGTCCTTTCATTTTTTAATCTCTTATCCTACCTTTTTTAGGATCAGACCATTTTCCAATTGTTCTCCATTTTTAGGATGATCCTACCCCTATTCCCTCGCCTTTTAAATTTGAATTCATCTGGTTTAGAGATCCAAATTTGCTTCCGCTCAGATTGCTAGTGGGAAATTGCTCTGAAAGTTGAAGGTACAAAGGCCTTTTGTTTTTTTCAAAAAACTCCAATTTATCAAGGAAAGGTTGAAGGAATGCAACAGAAATCAATTCAAAGACAATTTTGTGGAAAAGGTGAGGATTGAGGAGCTAGAATGTTTAAATTTTGTGGTGATTAGACAAGGGATGATTGATTTTGATTTCCAAAAGGAGAAAGATTTGATATACAAGCTCTCTGAGGTGCTAGCGCACAAAGAGTTGTCTTGGAAGCAAAAATCTAGGGAATGTTGGCTCAAAGCTGGGGATTGAAATACCAAATTCTTTCATTCTTCTATGAAAGCAAGGCGTTTAAGAAACAAAATTAATGTGATCAAGAATGGCAATGGAGTTCTTACCGAACAAGAGGACATCAATAAGGAGGCAATCAATATTTCTCCGCCTTATTCTCTTTTGATTATTTTCAATTTGGAGGAAGTGGAAACCACCATTCCAAAAGTCATTTTTCAGCAGCAGAATGATTTGTTGTTGAAACCAATTACTCTTGAAGAAGTGAAAATTGCTCTTCTTTTTTGGGAGTGATAATGCCCTAGGCCCAGATGATTTTCCTGCTAGTGTTATTCAGAAGGCTTGGGACACGATTAAAATTGGTATGTTAGGGGTAGTGGAAGAATCAAGGGTACAATCCTATATGTGCAGGGACCTCAATAATACTTTTATTGCCTAGGTTCCAAAAAAAGAGGTGGTTGGCAGTTTTGATGACTTTCGCCCGATTTCTCTTTGCAACATAACATACGAAGTCATTATAAAAGTTATTGCAAATAGATTAAAGCCATTGCTCCCCTTCTTATCTCAGAGGTACAAAGTGGATTTGTACCAGGAAGATCCATAGTTGAAGGTATCATTATTGCACATGAAGCAATTCATTCAGTGAGAAGGGCCCAAACAGACAAAATGTTGATCAAATTGGATATAAGGAAGGCAAATGATCATGTTAACCAGGCTTTCCTTCTACAGGTGCTGAAATGTTTTGGTTTTGATGAGAAATGGGTGTCATGGATAAAGAGTTGCATAAAAACACATCGTTTTTCTATTTTGGTGAATGGCAACCACCAAGGCTTATTCAAACCAACTAGAAGAATCAAGCAGGGAGATCCTCTGTCACTGGCTTTGTTTATCATAATGGCAGAGTTCCTTGGAAGGCTCATTACTAAAAGACGCATTGAGGGAAGATGGAAAGGGATCAGTATTGTGCAAGGTTCGAAAGCCTCCTCCCATCAACAATTTGTTGATGATACTCTGCTAATGGGAGAATCTTTGCTCAGAGAAGCTAGATGTATCAAGGAAACTCTAGATAAATATTGCTCCATGTTTGGTCAAATGTTCCATTGGCACAAATTTGAGGTGATTTTATTCAACACCAATATAAATAAACAGTGAGAGATTGGTAGGACCCTGAATGTGAAATTGGGCAAACTTCCTCGCAAATTTTTAGGACTGCTGCTTTTCGGTGGAGCATGTAAATCTGTGATGTGGACTAAACTTCTTGAATCTTGTATGGGGAAACTTGAGGGCTAGAAAAGTCGGTGGTTGTCCTTTGCTGGGAGAATTCTTATGTTGAAATCAATATTTTTTGCTATCCCAATATTCTCAATGATGTGCATTAAAATTCCTACAAAAGTGATCAAAACTATAGAGCAAAAAATGAGGAAATATTTTTGGAATGGCAGTCAAGGTCATGACAATTTCTTTGTTGACATGGGATAAGATGTGTAAGCCAAAAGGAGTTGGGGGTACAAGATTGAGGCCATGGAACTTGATGAACAAGGCTATGTGGGCTAAATTGATTTGGATGATGTATACAAATCCCAGTCAGAAGTGGGCCAAAATTCTTAGCCATAAATATCTGGACATTCAAGCAAAAGAACGTGTTCTTACTATTTTGAACCCTCCCAGGAGCTCCTCTATATGGAATTTCATGATGAGTTGCAGACGTTTAATTACAGATCATATCACTTGGAAGTTGGGGTATGGGGAGAGTGCATTCTTCTGGGATGATTCCTTCGAAGGCCAGCCAACCTTTTCTATGGGTGTACAAAATAGAGACCTTCGGCATATCACAGAGTATGGATGGGGGCAAGAAGGTTTCTGACTACATCATCAAAGAGGAACATGAGGGTACTCTGAGGTGGAAATGGAAAGATGGCAGTGAGTTAGGGTTATCAAGTGGAGAATTGGCAGAGCTAAATTTATGATGAAAAGTAGGAATTGTCTTCTATTTGGAGAAAAAGATGATCTGATTTGGTGTGGTGCAAAGAAAAGTGAGTATTCAGTCAAGGTTGGCTACAAATCGGCAGAGGCAACTGCAGTGGCAGATCAAGAACATGTTCATCTTCTTTGGGACAAATTTTGTCTCCCTAAAGCAAGAACTTTCTCTTAGTTGGCCATTAAGGAGAGTATTCTAACTGGAGAAAGGTTGGTGAGGTATTGCTTTTATGGTCTCGTTGAATGTGTTTTATGTAGAGAGCAAGAAGAAACCATCAACCATCTCTTATTGTAAGTTCGCATCTCGATGTTGGAATTATGTTCTGAATAAGCTAAACATGTCGAGTGTTTTTCCACCCACGATCAAGGAGATGTTCCAAACATGGGGAATTGCTCCTCTCAAGTATGCTTTCTCATGTATTTGGTAAATTTGTCCCTCGTCCATCATATTGGAGATCTAGAAGGAAAGTAACTGACGTATCTTGCAAGGGAAGTCGAAGTCCGTGGAAAGGTTATGTGCCATAATTGAGTAGTCTATTACGGAACTCGTTGACTCTGCAATTGCCTACCAAAATCCTTTCAGGTTTCCTTTCAAATTATTTTGATTTAGACTCGTTAAAGGGCTTCCTAGGGTTAATCCTAGTAGCAGAAAGAGGGATGAAGTGGAATGGATAAAACCAAATAACAGTTGGATCAAGATAAATTTTGATGGGGCCTTGAAAGGCAACCCGGAGCCTTCTGGGGCTTGTTGTGTGGCTAGAGATGCTACAAGTAACATTTTAGCAATTGAGTTGAAGAAGCTTGCAGATGGCAGCAACAATGAGGCGGGAGCTCAAGATGCCCTTCTAGCAGTTGAGATGGCTAAACAAATCAGTGTAGACCAACTCCACCTAGAAGGTGAATCACAGATTATCATAAACACAATAGCAAATGGTTAGTCCCATGTATGGAAATCGACAAGATCATCAAAATTATACAGGAGAAGTTGATTTTTTGAAATTTCAAAATATCTCATATATAGAGAGAAGGTAATTCCCTTGCTAACACACTATCCAAGTTGGCAATTGACATGACCCCTTGACATGATGACATGTATTGCTGACGAATGACCCAAGTTGGCAGGATTTTGGAATGTTGCTTGTTGGCCACAAATGATGTTTGGGTGATGAAACCTCATTTATGAGGAATGATGGCAAATGAATTTGATGGGATGCAAAGTACAGCCCATTTATGTGCACGTTGTTTGCGAACTAGGGTAGTGAAAAGGAATGAGTGCTTGGCAATTTCACATTCAAAATTGTGGAGGTGAAAGCAAAGTCAAGGAGAGAGCCAGTGAGAATGGAAGCAAATTTTAGTTTGCAGGAAAACAAATAGCAAATGGGCTTTTGGGGCAAGGTGTCAAATGAGAGACTAAAAAATGTGTTCGCCTCTAATGACATGTTTTTCATAATCATGGTGAGGGAACTTGGGAATTGAGTATTTGATTGCCACATACAAATACCAAACCAACACCGATATTTCTTCCATTTTTTGTGCATGGAGACTCGAAGTGGATGGTGTTGAGGAGGTGCAGAGAATTGTGAAGCGGTGTGTGAAGCCAAAATGAGGCTTGGATTGGATGCCCTCCTCAATTATGTTGAGCTGTGGAGGAGTTTTGTTTCGGCGATGGGGTATTGGGTGCATAAGCCTAGCTACTCAAGTCACATTCACCTATTCTTGCTTTGGCGCGTAGGAGAAAATAGAGAGCAAAGGAAGGCTGAGGCTAGGAAAATATGGAATGTGATTCGTGACTATACAAATGATTGGGAAATAGTAATACAGTATGGTCTAAAGAGGAATGAATTTGACAGGGACAACTCAAGTTCAAAATAGTTAATTATTGGAGGGCTGAGAGCTTGGAGAATACAGCAAACCAAGAACTCAACGAGAATGCGGATGGCACGTGTAGAGGTGGTGGGAGGGCAATAGGTCATGTTCGAGGGGGGTGCTCGAGTTTCCAGAAGCAATGTCATTCGCGGTCGTGGTAGAGACAATGTTGCTCGACATCGAGGCAGGGGAAGAGCAGTTCATGGCCGTAGAAGAGGCCAAGATGAAATTCAAAGTTGAAGCTCGTGGTGGCATTTCCTTCAGGTTTGGAGTTTTTTGTTTTTCCGTTTCATGTTGTTCTCCCTTTTTGATCTTTTTTATTACAGACAAAAGTATCCATTTTTGTTTCGAGGGTTGAATGCCATGTCTTGTGGTGATATTCTTTATACTATGCAAGTGTGTATGGACTATAATGGCGGAAGGCCAAATTGATGTACACGATTATAGGGGTAGTTATTAATATGGGTCATTTTGATGCCATTGTTGTTTTTGGGTAGATGCGGGGGTGACTAGGTGTTACTAGTGGAGGGAACTATTTTCTAATTATAGCTACTTTGTAAACCTTATATTATCTTTAATAAAATACAAATATTTATTGAGCAAAAAAAATCGATGTTCACTCATCAATTAACTTCACTTTCCTCTTCAGTCAACTCTTCTTCCACTCATCTCTTTTTCTGCTAAGTTACCGAGTTCGCCCCCAGCCCCCCGAACCAGTGTGGGTACGAACTGGTCTGTGGTCCTGGTTCGGTCCGCTTGTGGGTCCAGCCAGGGTCCAGCCCAAAGGGGGATGGTTCGAACCAGGCCACCCCCAGTTCAGACCTGGGCAAACTTGGACGGACCAAGTTCAAACCAAGGTGGGCCTGCTGCAGTTTTGGACGTCGAGTTCAATTTTGATGCAAAATTTAATTGATTTTTGACATCCACTATTAGGAATTACATGCAGAAATTACCAATTATATGCAAATGAAGATTAAACACAGGAATGAAAGACACAAATGATAACAACAAAAGACAATTTTAACGTGGTTCAGTGTTCACCCAAACTCGGGTTGTGTCCACCAAACAAAGAGTCTGATATATTATCCAGCAAATCAAACCGATTACAACCAGCAATCCCTTGCAAATGAATACCGCTAAAAAATAACTCTCAATGCCTTTACAAAATAATTAAAGTTGGTTGAGCTTTCAGGGGCTCTGCCCCTGAAAACCCCTATGGGGGCACTGCCCCTCGACCGCGCCATGTTGCCCCTGGACCCCGTCTTGGGGCCTTTGCTCCCAAACCCCCATTTAATAATTTGGGGTGGAAACTGCACCAATAAAAGTGGGGAAAAATTAACCTTCAAGTCTTATTAGGCTCCATATAGAAGATGATGATGATGAAGAAGAAGAATATCAATAAATTATTAATCCATTAGTTGAACTTGAAACAATGATACTTGAACTTGATGTTATGATTTATCATTTGACATTTTAATGTTCTGAATCTTTGATGTTGAACTTGAAGTATATGATGCTATGATGGTATGATCATGACTCGTGATGCTATGATTACAAGTTTATGGTGTTTTAAAGCTTTTGTTATTTTTATGATACTATGCGACATTCTAATCTTAACTCATGCTTCTAGGCTGCATAAATATGTATATATGTATATATAATTATTACATGTTTTTGTAAACATCGAACCCGAACCCAAACCCCTTTTCATAATTTTGTCGTACCAACGAACCGGTCCTTCGTACTGGAACTTGAACCCGAACCCGAACCAGCACCCTAGTTTTTCTGTCATCACTTAACTCCACCTCGCTTTAGAAGCTTCTTCCACTCCCTCTACTCAACTAGGCCTGAAAAAGTAAACTTGTTGTGCACAAATAATATTAATTAAATAAATAATCAACAATTTCTTCTTTTGCTCACGAAATGGAAAGTTTCCCCTCATGTAGTTGTGCCCATTCCTCTATTTCTTCAGTAAATTCAAGTCCTCTTCTTCTCTCAAGTCGATAAATTTGGTCATTCTCTTCATCATTGAGATCATCAATCATGCATTAAGTGTATTCTATCAAATTTATTTCTCATCAATGTTATGCTGCAGACTCTAGCACCCACATATCTTCAAGAAGCATCAATACATTGGTCATTTTTGAGGTTTGCAATGGTATTAGTAGGCTAGTACTTCTGATTTGATTTCAGTTCCTTTGCATTCAAGTTACTGCATTTCTTGTTTTTGGATTTTTTTTTAGCACATATCATAAATGTTAAAGGTTAATATCATAGTAGCATTTCATGGAATCAAGATTGATCTAACAAACCAAAAAGATACATACAATTCAATTATCATGATTTAATGGAAAAAAAAAAACTCAGCTAGCACAGGTCTGAGGCAGCAGCCCCTGGCAGGGTTGAGAGGCAGTGGCCCTTGCAAGTTCTGGGGGTTGTGACAAATACCAAACTAAGGGGAGGGCCCCTGCCATCAAGCAAAATTAAGGCCTTCTTGGCAAATCATTTTTCATAATTTTCATCAATTTCAATCATGCACCAAAATCACTGAAAAATGCACTTTTAGGGACCATCCAATGCTAGAAACTTATCACTTGACATGCAAATGTGCACCTTCAAGAAAGCAATGTTTCTCTCTATTATAATTTAATTTGCTAGAACACCGATGCAAAAAAATAGAATACTTTTACACATCAATTTAATTAGAGTTTGAAACAGATGAGACTTTGATCATCCAATTTTAATGGTTGGGAACTTGAGAATGAACCTCAGCCTGATGCTGTCAAAGTAGCATGACCGGTTGCAATAAAGACTCAGTGAGCTTAAGAATCAAGAATGAATGTAACTTAGCAATGTTTGGATTAAAAGTACCATAAACAGAAATATTTTATATTTAAAGCAACAAAAAATCTACACACAAATCCATGTCAGAAACCGATTCTTTATCCATTATAATAGATAAGAAACTTTATCAAAGAGCGGAGAATGATAAAACTTTTTGTTCCAAATGAAATCTTTTGAGTAAAACATAAGAGAGAATTTGAGTAAAAAGCAATGCCGTGAGATGGCTTGCCATTGTCTTGTAAGTTTTTCATAGAGTCGTAATAGTATGTCTACTGTTGATTTTGCTGAAAATTTAAAGGCCTCCGAAATAGCATAATGTGAGGTTCAGGGCGATGAATTGCATAATGCACCCACCCACGCGACTGCTGGACTCCAATAGCTCGCCATTCATTCTGAGACAACACAAAAATATGTTATAACACACATCTTTAAACATACCAATTCACAAGCAAAGCATTTTTCACAAAAAAAAAAAAGAAAGAAAGATTCAACTGAATCTCTTATCATAATCACCTCTGAAAGTAGTCGGTTCTTGGGAAGCAATTTTGCAACATCTGGGGGAAGGACCACATGCCTGAAGATGCAGCATTTATTAGGGCATACCAAAATATCTGACACCTACTAAAAAATCATTGTAAATTACTGATTGAGTTGCTTGATCCATCAAATCAACATAGTGGCATCAATGAATGTATGCCAATTAAAAAAAAAAGACTTTTAATTTTCATATGGAGATTCCTAGATAAACATCTGCAAGTATTACATAATTAACTCTGCGAAAGTTTATATTTTGATAGTTTTGTGTTTGAAGCCAACGGTAAATGATAATAAAATTATATGCACCTATGTGACTGGGAAAGTGTCCAATACAAGTGTGGGTCTGAAGGCGTTAAAGCCTAGATGCACAGACAGGAGTTGCATGTAGGCACAAGATACAGCACATATGTAAGTGAATCTGGATATCTAAACTGTCATATGAATAAGTTATTTTGTAGATGAAGGCCAAGACAGATACCAATCTAGCCCACATTTCTCTCACGTAAACCCACAAAATCATTCTTTCCCTTTCCTTGTACATTGTTCAAATTTGTGCCTAAGTGTTTGATCTGGTGTGTTGGGTAAAGAGTATGGACCAAATAGAGACGAGACAATTAGAATTAAGGCTATACACCTTGGAAAAACACACCTAGTAAAAATGCATTATCATGGCCAAGCTAGAACCTCGCATCTTGTAACCCTGGGTTTCAACCCATGAACAAGCTAGGGATTGCAATGAACCCAACTACATATAAAGGGCAATTTATGTATGTTTGGCTGCAGGGTACGATTATGGCCATATGTGCGCTTATACACTCTTAAATAGGTAAATACTACAGTTCGAGCTAAGCATCAATTCACTCTGCAACAACAATATTTAAGCCTTGCGGTGGCAGTTTTAAAAGCCTCCCTGATGGTCTGTGTTCAAAATAAACACATTCAAACGTTTGATTTGTCAACATCATCAGCTCAAAATCAAAAACTTAGATAAAAGTATTCTATACATTCCAGACGCCTACATAGCCTCTTTCAATCCCAAAGAAGAAGAAAAAAGCAATTGGCATAAATAAATAAATAAATATATTTCTATATCGACCAATTCACCCACAATGCTAAATTGTATGTTAGCCTTGAACTAATCAAACAAGAATGAAGAAACCGGCGTACAATTAACTGAAGAAACAAGCATACAATTAACTATGTAAATAGAACAAAGATGCGGGTTAAATACCTGTACTCATAAGTGTCATCGAAATACTTGTCAGAGTACTGAATTTCAGGCATGTTGATAGACTTGAACCCCACCAACTAAAATCTGATCTGAAAAAATAAGAAATAAAACAGAATTGTATCAATAAAAAAAGATACTAGATTGTCAAACTAAACTTGAAACGGAATCTGAAGAGAAAAAAAAATAGAAAATCGAGCATGCCCAGTTTATAACACCCACCTCGGAAAAAAAGAGCTAATAGGCTATAGATCAAGATCCAGATTTTGAAATTGCCCTTCAAATCGCACAAAGGAAAAGCCGCCAGCAACTCAGAGAATGAACGAGTAAAACGGAGCGATAATTGGGAGGCGGCAAAGGCAAATAGGCAACAATGGTTATAGAAACAACAAAATCGCATTAAATCTCCCTTCTATAATAACTATTTTTATCTATACTTCATTCAAAACGGATCGGATGGGAAATTTCCCGCCCAGCCCCCCATATCTTGAAAAAACGTCTGGGTGGAGGAGAGGGTACAGTCATTAATATCATATGCGCCCCACCGTGTTATACAAATCAACCAACGCCACTACACTCTTGGAAACGAAACGATTTAAAATCCTTTATGAAATGAATGAAGGAATTTTAACGATGTCTATGAGATAATGAGACTAAGGGGATTAAGAGATCAAAAGTCACAATATTAATATATTTTTTTATGTATTTCTATGCTATTGTTTTTATTGTGAATATTGACCTAGAAGTTTGTTGATTTGTGAAACGTTATCTTCTTAAAGAGCTCATTTAGACTATCCAGCAAAGTATTTCAAATTGCTTATAGATATTCTCATATGTAGCACACTCTATGATGAAGTGTCACTCAATTTCAACCACATCTTTGCTACAGAGGCACAAATTTTCTCCAACTTTTCTTTGGGGTTAGTCCATCTACCTATTTCGCATCTAAGGTGATGAGAAGTCCTCAGTTGCACTATTAAAATTTTAATCTTTCCCTTTATTGCAACCCTCGGGCTTTTTCATCGCACTTCCATGTGGGGTTGAATTCCTTGACATAATGTGTTTTTTTTTGTCATTTTGTTTTGTCCACATGACAATTCTAAACTTTTATAACATAGTCTTTTTTGTTTCAATGTAAGTGTTGGTACATTCATATCACTTAATGACTCACTTGTTCATCCACTTATTGTTTTGTTTATGTTGATCCCCAATAGGCATGGGTCTATTAAAGGATAATCGGGAAGCTTTGTGCATGGGGGAACCTCATGTGTTATGCAAAGCGACCTCCGAGATTTTAGAAGCCAGTTCTGCTTGTTTTTTTGTGGGAGGGTATAGAGAGGATAAAAGGAAATGATTGCTAGCAATCGAGTCACCAGAACTTCCTCAAGTCTTTTTTAGAGGTAATAGAAAAATTAGGAACCCCTGACCCTTGGGCACAAAAACTGTAAAATTCTCATATTGGGGCACGAACGGTATGCAAAAGTCAGGAGGACATAGTGCAGAATACAAAAGTCAGATATACATAGTGCAACACAATCGAACCCCCTACCAAAATGCCACAATCTAGGGCCTACAAGAGTTGTCGCTAAAGTCCTCTAAAACAACTACTTAAAAGAATGTTGATCGCTAAGATGGCATAGTATAACTCAGACTGCAATGGTTGAAAGAGTACCAGATATGGTTCAATCGATTGTGATCTATGACAAATTTATAAAAGCCCAAAAATTAACAAATGATAGTTATGTCCCTCAGAATGACACGAAGCTAGAACTATTCACAAAATTAGAGAAATACACAAAGAAAAGCAAGTTGTCGTAGGCTCAATCCTGTTCCACAATCTCGAGTTAATGAGGGGGTTATTAGCACCGATTTGCAATGGGGAAAGATCAATCAATTACTACTAAGAAAGAAACTACGAACAATAAAATGACAAGCAGTCAAGGAGGAATACAAGCGAATGCAAACCAACAAAGCTTGAATCTTCTATTGTCTCTCTACTCCTTCTGAAACGTGTGTGTGGTGCTCAGTGTTGGTATCGGTAGCATCTATGACTTGGGAGCGTCGATAATATGATATTGAATGTGTGATCGCAAGAAGGGTTGATGCTTGAACCAATCTGGCAGAGTAATGGCGCATGAAAGCTTGAAATCCTGGATGTTTGATTGCAAGAATGCTTGATGCTTGAACCAATCTGACAGAGTAAGGGCGCACAAAAACTTGAAATCCTGGATCCTTCAAATGGTTATGAAGGGTTGATTATATAGAATATGGAAATGATATGAACGATTGAGATCAATCCCAGAGATTAGAGGATGAATGGTTGAGATCAAAGGGAACTGGAGAAACAATCAGCAAACTCCACCTCCTCAACTTGGAGAGAGTAGATAAAGTTTGGTTAACTGAGTAGTTGATTATGAGTTACCTTTTAAGCTGAAGAGGTAATTTGGAGTTACCTTTTTGAACTGAAGAGGTAGGTGGAGTAATTCATGCAATCAGAGATATGATCAAGAGTTCTCTTTTTTGAACTAAAGAAAGGATTTAATTGAATATTTAATTCATTTTTGTAATTAAAGTATTCAACATGTGAGATAATTGAATTCTGTTTTGTTTAAAATTGAATTATTGAATGAAATTAAATTAATTTAATTAGAAGAATTAATTAATAAGTTTAAATATTTAAATTTAAAATTTAAGAAAATGAATTTAATAATTAATGAAGATTAATCAATGAAGGTTAATTAATTAAATAAAATTAATTTTACGGATTTGATTAGATGATTTGGGGAATGAAATTAGAAGAAAATATATGATTAATTAATGATTAAAAAACCATTAATTAATAGATGAAAATTAGTGTTTGTAATGTAAGGTCGCAAGTATGTCCATTTTAGGGTGTCTACATTTGCCCCTCTTTGATGCATTGTGGCTTGTTACATTGTGTTAAAGAATCTCTGTTTTGATCCTGTCCTAGCTTGCCCCAACGATAGCAGGGGTATTTATGCCCCCTCAACAAATTTGAGCAAAAAGTCATGATCTAAGCGTTAATTTGTTGACATTACAAAATGATTATTTGGGTATCTGACTGTTCGTGAAAATACTTCAACATGCTCCAGACATCAATTGTTTAAGTTTTCGGGGGGTGAGACGATAAAATGAAGGTCTTGTAGGAGTTAGGGTTTTTTGGAACTCTTATAAATAGCTAGGAGAGTCATTCATTTGTCACTTTGCACTCTTGGAGCTCTGATCATCTAATGAGTTTGTTTATAGTTTTCTCTGCTTTCTGCTTTGTTTATGAGCTATGTCAGGCCTTCCGGGTGTCGTACACATTTCTGATCATGTCCGGACCTTTTGTCGGCCAGCCGGGGTGGGACGTCCGATGAGTAGCTTAGTCCTTGTGCAATTAATGCTTGTATTTATTGCATTCCAAATTTATTTATTTTTGAAAATTTTGCATGTGTCGCAATTGCGGTTTAAATGTCGTAATTGTTGATTGCATTTTGCAAATGATAAAAGTACCGCAATTGACAATGTTTATTACCGCAATTGCGAGAAAAGTGTCACAATTGTCGGTTGCATGTTGCAATCGGTATAAAAGTGTCACAAATGCTTTAGGTTTACCGCAATCGCTCTATTGTTGATTTCTATGCATGTATGTGTATATTGCTGATATTATGTTTCTGTCCAGATACTGATGAGTGAATTTTGTGTTCTTTCCAGTATACTAGGACTATTTTGTGTTGTTGGGAGTCCAGACCTGCCAGGTTAGTATATCATTTTCAACTTTCTATGGATGAGAGGGATGTCCTTAGACATTTAGATTTATACTGGATATGCTATATGCCTGAGATCATGACCAATAGGGGTATGATCTCTGCTCTTCTAGAGATATGGCATTCAGATACTTGTACATTTCAGTTGTCGATTAGGGAGTGTACTGTTACACTAGAGGATGTTTATCGTATCCTACAGATTCTCATCCAAGGTGCTCTTATAGAGTATGTCGGAGGTCCTGGTATTACATCTTAGTCTGAGTTATCTGGTTTGCCCCGGGATCAGCTTGGTATGTCTGATTTATACGATATCCCATGGTTCAGGTTTGGCATGGGTCTAGATAGGCTGACTACCTTTCTTGGTAGCTTGATATGTGGGATCTTATTTCTTGATCATCGTCAGCATGGTTGTAGAAACTGATAAAAGATAAGATTCACAGAACCTGAATACACCTGCATGCAAATGACCTAGTACAAAGATGAAGTACGAAAACGAAAAAGCATAACACAGAAGTTGCTTAGAGAGTGAGAGCAAAAATATTAACTGCATTAATGAAGAGCAAATACAAAGTTCGACCTTATAAAGGTGAACGAAACCCTAAAAGGACAATACTAGGTTGTGCATTATTAATTAGGAATTAATTAATAACGCACCTAAGAGAAGCTTAAGCTAATAGAGTAATAATACTCTAACACCCCCCCTTAAGCTGAACGCTGGGAGAAAGCAGACCTAGCAAGACTAAGAAAGCAAGAAATGGGTCCCGGCAACAAGGCCTGATCAGGTACCCAGTACAAGGAAATCTCTGTAAACGGGAGACAAAGGAGAAAACCCAGTGGGAAAAACCCCTCTCCAAAAAGAGATATAAAGG
>MU228473.1:2825403-2872686 GCA_018584345.1 Thuja plicata | reverse complement strand
AACCGAGCTCGTATGCTCAAGTTATGAAGAAAAAACCAACTGCCTCTCAAAATGCATGCTCCCTGGAAAAAACCAGACACTGGCTTAAATTTGACGGCCGTTTGGCCGTCGCAGGCCGTCGGTCGCCAGAAAATGCGTACGGCCGCCGGAAAAAAACAAAGGTCGCCGGAAAAAATAAACTTCGCGGGTAAATTTTGAAATGCCCGCCGGAAAATAAAGCCGGGCGCTGACGTCAGGGTGACGTCAGCCCTGCGCTTGGCGGGAGGCGGACCGGTGGCCACGGCCGGTGGCGGCAGCGCTGTGAGCGGAGAGACGGTGGCGGCTGGGCACCGGAGGCGGGCCGGTGGGGCGCCGGAGACGGGCTGGTGGCGCGCCGGGCAAACTCTGGCGGCGGTGAGGTTTGGGAGGAGCGCGGGAGGCGCGATTTATATCAACGTTGGCTGCGTTATTTTAACGCATTAAAAACATTGTAAATGTTTTTTTTTTATTTTTTTTCCAAAATTTTTTGAGAAATGACCTCGATTTTTGAGCCGTACGGCCCTAAGAGGCCAAAAAAATTTCTCTGTGCTCCCGGGGGCTAAATAGGTCGAGTCTTATGTGATTTCGACTCTCCCGGGCCTTCTGAACGCAATGGCTGCGTCAGTTTTGGCTCAATCTACTCCAGAAAATGGCGCCTCCTTAGAAATGATAGAAAAAACCCTAGAGAAGCTACAGATGACGCCTTCGATTCGTGGCTTCAAAAATCTTCAACCAGACAGCAGCAGGGCGGCTCTGATACCATGTAGAAACTGATAAAAGATCAGATTCACAGAACCCGAATACACCTGCATGCAAATGACCTAGTACAAAGATGAAGTACGAAAACGAAAAAGCATAACACAGAAGTTGCTCAGAGAGTGAGAGCAAAAATATTAACTGCATTAATGAAGAGCAAATACAAAGTTTGACCTTATAAAGGTGAACGAAACCCTAAAAGGACAATACTAGGTTGTGCATTATTAATTAGGAATTAATTAATAACGCACCTAAGAGAAGCTTAAGCTAATAGAGTAATAATACTCTAACAATGGTTTCTCTGTTGGTTTTGGCACTGTTCTATAGGGTATGGTTAGAGACCATACAATATATGTCTGGGGTCCCTGTATGATGACGCATATGTACTTCCATATGTTCTATGCGGCTTACCTTAATGGTAAGTCTCTTGGATGTGGTGCCACTCTCCTACAGATTTGGGAATTGGAGCATATTGTTGTTTGTAGGCTCGTAGGAGCTCGTGATCTTCCTCCACGGAAACCATATGGTGCCATTATTCAGTCCCATGTGGGGCATTTGATGTACTTGAGGCAACAGTTAGATATGATGCCTTACTTTATCTGGAGACCTTACAGGGATTGTCCTGAGTGGGATGGGGAGGATGCACACCTTCCCTTCTGTCGACAAAGGATATTTTTTATTGGTCGCGTTAGTGACCACATTCACATGATTGATTTTCACAACACTGACAAGGTGTTGCGCCAGTTCGGCGAGAGACAGGATGTGTCTGATTCTTATGCTAACTTTTCTCACTAGTTGAGGGATATCACTTTGTGGGGTGTTGTCATTTCTCTTGATGTGGCTAGGACTAAGTTCATGGGTTTGCTTCATGTTGCTTGGACGTGGCGATCAGCCACAGTGGATGCAAGTATATATTTTGATTTATCCATCCTTGATGTTATCTCTCTTGTTATGTTCTCTTACAAGTAGATATCTTTTGACTAGTCATTTATGCTTATCATCCATATGGTATTGATGTTGAACTTGTTCTTTTTGTAGGTACTACCCCATCATAGTGGCAGTAGTCTCGATCTGTTTCCTTGACTGATGTGTCTCGTCCTGTCGTGGGTACCATCATGAGGAGGCGGTGGCAGAGGTGGAGAGGAGGTAGGGATGGAGGTAGAGGATGAGATGGGGGGAGGGATGGAGGTAGGGATGGTGGGAGGGATGGTGGGAGAGTTGGTGGACGGGGGAGAGATGGTGGTCGGGGTGGTGAGAGAGATGGTGGTGAGGATGGTGGGTGGGGAGATGGAGATGATCACGGGCCAGGTAGTGATGGTGGGAGAGTTAGGACTAGGGGTGGGCATGGCATTGGCAGGCGAGTTGGGTTGAGTGCTCTGCTTGAGGAGGAGGAGGGATTAGAGGAGGATGCTCCTCAGCTAGTTAGGAGAGTGCAGTCACGCATAGGTGTTGTGCTGTTAGAGAGGGCTGAGGAGAGGGTAGTTGCAGAGATGGATACTAAGGAGGTGGAGTTCTAGGAGGTGGGCACTAGCTCATCCATTGGTAGTAGCAGTACTAGTGGGAGTGAGAGTAGTGAGGACTCTTGGGTAGTGTGGGACACAGGGGAGGAGGGATTGGGTGACAGAGATCAGGAGGGAGATATGGATGCGGCCATGGGTGGGATGGACGATGATCCATCAGAGTTTAAGATATTGACACAATAGATATCGAATCTTTAGTCGAGGTTGATAGCTTCTGAGGCATGAGCTACTTCCTTGGAGGGTAGGGTCGCTATTGTCGAGAGTCGGGTTATGGCAATAGAGGCTCGAGTGACAGCTACAGGGAATAGAGAGCGTCAGGTTCGCACAGAGTTCATAGCCTTCATTTATAGTGTACAGGATGTGTCCCATCGGGAGGATCTACATCAATTTTAGAGATCAGGGCGTGAGGCCCAGAGAGAGATTGATTATTAGCGGCGCCATTATGAGGGCATTATTCCTTCATCTCAGCGGGTGCCCAGTTATTCTACTTCACAGATGTCTAATAGAGCACAAAGGTCTTAGAGGAGTGGTGTTGGAGCTCCTGTTCCACAACAGAGGACTGCACTTAATATGCCACCCCCCCTTCATCCACCTAGCAGTGAGGGTGAGGGTAGCTCATGTTGATTTGCTTACTGCTCATTTTGTTGGTTCTTTTTTATGCTATAGCAAATGAACAACAACCTTTTTTTTATCTAACAAATCTTAAAGAGAAGCCAACTCCAAATATTATTCTAAATAACGAAAAGGACCAACTAACAAGCACTCTTACAATAATTCTACTCTTTAGGTTCTGCTATACCAAGGGGGGATACCCTATAATACCTGCAGATAATCTATTATGGTATTACTCAAGTAGGAATCTCACATCAACTCAACATAACTGGGAGATCCTAGATAACTGGCTAATTACCCATTGAACATCAACCATGAAATGGAGCATGAGATTATGATAAATCACAATAAACTTGTACAAATATAAGATGAAATGGAGTTTATGTTTTTTTTTACAAAAATATAGCCAATATTCCACTAGACATGCAGTAATATAGAACCTATCAGTTTTTGGATCAGTGCCTTATCCATTGGGTCACACTCTAAAACAAATACAATATGCAGAAGTTAATATTCATCAAAGATTCTAGGCCATAAATACAACTATCCCCAAACCCATACTACTTGCAAGATCCCAATGTATATCAATATGAATCTATGCATTAATTAGAGCATCATTTAATATGATCCTTGATCAAAACTCTAAAATAACTACATAAACACGGAGAAATTCTATGCTAATGAATCTGAAAATTCATAACTCATAAGACAATACAGCATAGGAGAGATTGGAATCTGGATCTTTGTATTAAGTATATAGAATCTTACTTCTGTATACAAGATGTACTCAGAGATAACCTCTTCAATAATGTGAAAAGATCTTCTAACTTTATTTCCAATTATCAGAACTTTCTAGTACAACTCTACTATATTTCCCTGACTGAAACTTTGCAAAATGCTTACAATCTAAATTTTCCAGCCCCTTCCAATGATCTTGGGAATCCTTTTATAGAATAGGATTGCAACAAGCTACAGATCAATTGGAATGAGGAAAAAACAAATGAATCAAGAAAAAGACAAAATAGCAAGTGAAGTGATAACCACTTTTGTTACAAGATATTCAAAGTATTTTGTCTTCTGACCGCCTGGGTATTTGCAACTTCTTTAAAGTTGATTGGAAGCTGTCATCTGGAATTTGTTTTCCTTGATCTTATTGATGTAGGATCTTTTACCTTTGTCTGTCTTATTCAAAAATTAAAAAGCATTACCACTTTTTGTCTTCTACACATTATCACCTTGTCCTTGAACAACTGCATTATATATGTCCTTCCATGATGTGTACACCTCATCACTTGGCCAAGCGAAACTGATGACTTCTTTCTTGTTGTTGTTGATTTCATTCCAACTAACACTTTCTTTCTCAACTTCCTCTTTCCAGAAATCAAAAAATGACCTGGCCTTACTGATGATTTCAACATTTTGGGCAAACAGAAGTGTGCTTTCCAAAGTTATAACACTATTGGTCCTTGTTTCCAACGCCTCATTCATCTATCCCATACACAATGCTTTATTCTTTATTTCACCATACTTCTTGAACATATTAGGAAACATCTCATAATGATCCTTTGAATATTCCTTCCTCAAAGTCTCTACCTTCCTCAAGATGATGCTCCTCTTTATGTCTAAGTCCATTAGTAATTTAAAGAATTTATAAGTGTTAGTTAGTATAATGTCAACATTATTTTCTTCTTTGGATGTAGAAGAGAAAAATTTCAATTTTCCCTCTTTCCCTTCCATCTATCCATTATTGGATCCCACTTATCCTTATCTGCATTAAAATCATCTATTATGTTGATAATCTTCTTTCCTTGCAAATAAATGGCAGCATGACTTAAATCTTGAGTACATTGCATGAGAGTGGCATGTATTTGATCAGCATACCTTTTTCGTATCTATGCATTTTCTTCTTTAAAAGTTGCACAATCTTCATCCCATTTTTTCCTTGACTGTTCTAACTTAGTCCTCTGAGAAATCAGTCTTTCTTTTTCTAATTCCAAGTATGTCTATGTAGTAGGACTTGATGACATGGGAGAAGGGGGATAAGTTATAATTGGACTGGATAAAGAGGGCTGGTGTGGATCCTGTGTAATCATTCCTTGAGGAGCGAATTGAGTTGTTTGTTTACCTTCTAGGATAGCAGTTTTCTTATCCTTTTCAATAGATTTTATTCTTTCAACATTATAAGCCTTCATAATTGTCTCAAATTTTTCTCTTAGGCTTTTGATCTCTTCTTCCTTCTTTTTAGCCACTTTCATGCTGAATTTTTTTTATTCCAATGCGAGGCCAACTGCTTCTACCCCCGAAGTGTCTGCAACTCTTTTTACTAACAGAATTCCTGCATGTTCGGCCTGAGTATCTCCACTAGTTGTCTTGTGGCTCTTCTTTCTTATTTTCCACATAACCAGGGTTGCATGATCTTCACTCAATTTCACTCCCTTTGATACTTGTTGTGCTTCTGCCTCAGTAGCATGGACAGTCTTGGTTTCTTTTCTCACAGCATAAAAAACAATAACATCTGCTATGTCCCACTCTGGAAGTATTAACACCCCTTCTTTCTTGACCAACTCTCTTCCTTCTTTAGGAGTTATCTTCTCAAACTTGGATATTATTTCCCGTTTTATCTCCTTTTCAATTTCTTCTTTTCTCCTTGCAAGTTGTTCCTCTTGCTTTTGTTGGCATTTATCTTTGAATTCATTGATATGAATTCTCCATAAGAATTGCAAAAATACTCTAGCTTTAAAAAAATTATCATCAGAGAGAAACTCATCACTAGCCTGTTGTGTCAATGGGTCTAATTCATTCCCAGCATATTCTGCAACTGTTAGATCCAGTTCAGCATGTTTTAGTGCTTCAGGCATCCCCTCTTGCAGCTCTTGGGTTGTGACATATATATGCCCATCATTTCCCATTCGTAACAATTGCTCTGCCACAGCCTACTCATCCATATGCATAGTGGTGCAGTGGCACCCAGGGAAATACTTAACCCTAAAAATTATTCTAATGTATTCAAATAAAAAACTAAACATAATTAGAAATTTGACAATAATCTGCCAAGTGCATTGTAACCGAATGGGAATCTAAATAGTCATGAGTAGATGAACGGTTCATAACCATCAAGATTGTCTTTAAATATACAACATTTTGTAATCAAAAGATATATAGTCTATAGAAGGAATAAAAGTGAGGAGTTAGTGAGTAGAAGATACGATAAAACCAGAATGGCTCTCTGGCTGCTACCAGAGAGCCGTGCATTTGTATTTATAGATTTTAAGTTTCTAGTAAGTTGTTTTGATTCGTCTTTTCATCATTAATGTTAAAGTTCTTATGCAATCAGTTTTGGTTATTTGGAAAGGTTTATGCAGATCGAGTTTGTGGGTCTCTATTTGATTTTGGTTATTACATGTTTATAGTTTTCAATTTTGTTGATAGAATAGAACAGTGTATCAAGTTCTTAAGTTTTAATAAACAATAATAAAGATTATGCTTTGCTTATGGGTCGGTTATGTGGCAGCCCCGATTTGGGATAGCAAGAAATGGTTTTGGTTGACAATGCATTGATTCAAAATCCATAACGGCTTTCAAAAGTTGTTACACCTTCTCGTATTGGTTTCAAAGGGAAGGTGATAAGTTTGTCTTTGCTCATGATGATATTGAGAGAGACTAATTTGATAGTCTTTTTGAAGTAGATGGAACATCTGTATTGAAATTGGGATCTTCCTAAAGCGACAACAAAAGATCATCGTATGTTCAGAACCGGGGGGTGACTCGGCCTTTGAGTTTAGAAAAGGTGGCGAGTGTATATTATCATCCATGCACGCTTGTATCAAATCTATCCATGCCTGAGAACGATCTCCCTACAGAGTTATTTGGAACAAGTCAACCACAAAGATCATCTTATTTTGATCTCGATCTTTGATTATAGAAAAGGTGGCAAACAATTTATGTATACACGTATGTTATGACTTGGCGATAGACCCTCGAGATGATGGAATGGTTCAGTGAATATGGAAGGACTAATGGTGAGTTTGAAGTGAGGAGAGCATTACTACGAAGTCTATATTATTATGTGAAGTTGATATCGAGTTGATATATTGATTTGGTGAGTTGGATTCAGCGATTAATAGTGGAGCATGATATTAAAGTTGATATTGTTATATTGGATTGGAAATATATTATTATTATTGGATGGTGAGTCTCCAAATTGACATATAGGAAGAAGAGAAATGGAGATATGCAAATTTCTTAATGTCTTCTATGTCGGTTCAAGAAAGCTAATAAAGCACTTGCAGATTATCGGAATACCATCGATGCCTCTACATCAGATTGGTATCAGAGCTCATAAGGTTCTGAGCATGTAGAAGAAAATCTACACCAGGAAGTGGTTGTTGTAGATTCTTGTTATGGTGTTTTGTGGTTGTAGATTTGTTGAGAGGGAGAAGTCTTTTGATGTCACTTGTACACTTGTTCCTTTGTTGAAGCCTTGGAGTGCCCATTTTCCACCAAGTGTGTACCAGAGTAGAAAGGTGTATTAGAGGTGTCAAAAGGATTCTCGAAGAATATGAAGATGACAAGACATAGATAAAGATGGTGATGTGTATGCCTAGAGAAGAAAGAAGGCACATGGAGTTGTGATGACAGAGAAAGAAGAAGCAGCAGAGGCATTGATCTGGTGATGAAGACAAGGAGGCCTAATATCTATTTACAGTCTGACCAAAGCATTTCCATGGGACATGGAAAAATTTAAAGCTCAGGAGTATGGTGCATTAGCACCCAGGGAAATACTTAACCCTAAAAATTATTCTAATGTATTCAAATAAAAAACTAAACATAATTAGAAATTCAACAATAATCTGCCAAGTGCATTGTAACCGAATGGGAATCTAAATAGTCATGAGTATATGAATGGTTCGTAACCATCAATATTGTCTTTAAATAGACAACATTTTGTAATCAAAAGATATACAGTTGATAGAGGGAATAAAAATGAGGAGTTAGTGAGTAGAAGATAAGAGAAAACCAGAATGGCTCTCTGGCTGCCACCAGAGAGCCGTGCATTTGTATTTATAGATTTTAAGTTTATAGTAAGTTGTTTTGAGTCGCCTTTTCATCGTTAATATTAATGTTCTTATGCAATCAGTTTTGGTTATTTGGAAAGGTTTATGCAGATCGAGTTTGTGGGTCTCTGTTCGATTCTAGTTATTAGATGTTTCTAGTTTCCAATTTTGCTGGTAGAATACAACAGTGTATCAAGTTATTAAGTTTTAATAAACAATAATAAATATTATGCTTTTCTTATGGGTCGGTTATGTGGCAGCCTTGATTTGGGATAGCAAGAAAGGGTTCTGGTTGACAATGCATTGATTCAATATCCATAACAATTTTCAAAAGTTGTTACACCTTCTCATATTGGTTTCGAAAGGAAGGTGATAAATCTGTCTTTGCTCGCGAGGAGATTGAGAGAGACTAATTTGATAGTCATTTTGAAGTAGATGGAAGTTCTGTATTGAAATCGGGCTCTTCCTAAAGCGACAACCAAAGATCATCGTATGTTTAGTACCAAGGGATGACTCGGCCTTCGAGTTTAGAAAAGGTGGCAAGTGTATATTATCATCCATGCACGCTTGTATCAAATCCATCCATGCCCGAGAATGATCTCCCAGCAGAGTTATTTGAAACAAGTCGACCATGAAGATCATCTTATTTTGATCTCGATCTTTGATTATAGAAAAGGTGGTGAACAATTTATGTATACGCACATGTTATGGTGGTGACAGACCCACAAGATGATGGAATGGTTCAGTGAATATGGAAGAACTAATGGTGAGTTTGAAGTGAGGAGAGCATTACTATGAAGTCTATATTATTATGTGAAGTTGATATCAAGTACATATATTGATTTGGTGAGTTGGATTCAGTGATTAATAGTGGAGCATGATATTAAAGTCGATATTGTTGTATTGGATTGGAGATATATTATTATTATTGGATGGTGAGTCTCCAAATCGACATATAGGAAGAATAGAAATGGAGATATATAGATTTCCAGATGTCTTCGATGTCGGTTCAAGAAAGCTAATAAAGTACTTACAGATTATCAGAATACCATTGACACCTCTGCATCACATAGGAGATTGGGAAGGAGAATAGATGTTTTCATGTTGTTGTTGTGGCTCTCCTTCTGACCTTTGCCTTTTGGGGGATGGCAATGATTGAATATTGGAGTCTAATGGCCTTTTCCCTTTTGGATCAAGGGTCTTTTCAGCTCTTGGCAGGACTGTGTTATATCCTCTCCTTTGGTATACTACATACTTCCCTGGTGGGACCTTTCTAGTAGGAATTATCCTACTCAAAATTGCTTTGGCCCTCTCTGGCTCTATTTGTAAAATGATATCCTTTTTCTCATTTAATTCCTACATGATATTTTCAAACATCACCATTAAGGACTCAATCTTCTTAGCCCATGGCTGAAATCCTTCAAAGGGTCATAAAACTTATCAAAATGTTGCACAAAATCAAGTTTTTTCTTGTATGCTAGCTATTTTCCTTTTTTATCTCTTGCTCTATCAGATCAAATTCATTTCTAATCACATCTTCAGGAAAGTTGAACTAACAGTCCAACACTAAGCATCTTGTCTTCTTCCTGAACATATCCTTGATGAATGCTTCTGGATCAGCACATCTTGACATTGCAGTAGTCAAATTATAAGGGTCCAAATATGTCTACAAGTGTTTCCATCCTCCCTTTGTGATGATGAATCAATGGGCGGCTGTGATTGTGGGGAAAATAGTTCCTTTCCCCCTTCCTACTAGTGCTTCTTCTTGTAGGCCTCCAATCTACCTTATAATTTATGCTAATCCCAACTTGAGGGGCACTCTGTAAGGTAATATATTTGGCACTCTTCTGAAGCCATAAAATCCAAACACTGTTGATACTGGGTAAAGAATAATGTCACCCCAATTATGTACCATATTAGATCTTGATTATATTCCTTTGGCCTCAAAAGTTCTAATAGTGACACGAGAATTCTAGGATCATCAAACAACAGTAATGCCCTAAGTCTAGCAACAAAACATCTATCAAAAGTGATATAACTTGCTTATTTCTTATCCCAAGACATATCTGCATTCCATAATTGCACATGCTTATCTTCATCATCCTTGAATCTCATCAGGTTCATCTCTTCCTCAAAGTAATCTGCCCCCTTAAATAAAAACATGTGCATCAGCATGGAGTACCATGCAAAAGGTTTGGCAATTTTAGAGTTGTTGATGCCTATCAAACCCTCACGAATTAGGTTTGCAATGTATGGAGCAAAATAAAAAATTATTGCTAAATGAGGATGCAAGATCTGGACCATCATGAACATATAATGGATGGGCATCTCATTTTCTTCATCATCCCCAAAGATTTGGCAAAGAGCCCTATATACTCCTCTGGCTTTTGGAGTAAAGTAATCAAGTTTAAAGGGTTCTTGGGTGTTTGGCCCTACTAGAACCAACTCCCCAACTTTGTTAAAAAATTCCTTCAGTGGTTCTTCTCTAAGATAGATCCTTTGAGCTTGATATATCTCTTTAAACTGATTGAATTCAATCTTATCCATAGGGGTATCTTGATCATTCAACCTAAAAACCTCTCTAATTTCTTCTGCAGTCACACTAATCATGATGTGTCCATTCTTATCCCTGGCCACTCTAGCTATGCTGTCATACTTATTAGCTAGATGCATAAGCATGTATATATCAATAAAAACTCCAGGCACCACTAATTTGCCTACATCAAACTGCCATACATTACTGTTTGGGGCACAAACATTTCTCTGGCTGAAAACTACTTTGAACAGAGCTAGACCACTCATACCAATGCTGACATCTCTAATACATTTACCCAAATCATACAGACCCTCACCAATTTTCAAACATGGGTGTTTGGGAACTACCTCCTTGATTTTGGTTGAATCATTAGTTGATCTAGTCAACTGTTGTAATAGGTCATCACACACATTTCTCTCCTGGTAGTCTACTTTCCCTTTAAACTCTCTTCTGGGAGGCATTTTGAATTCAGGGTTTTAAATTCTAAAAATTAACAACTTCGAGAATAAAACCTTATTACTACAAACCCTAGTATTCCTTCAAATTTCTCATAACTCAATAACACCAGTATAAGAAAATTACACATTTCACAGATAACTTGAAAATCTGAATGCGATCGCTACAACTTTGCTTTGCTCCACAACTTTGACAATTATGGAAAATAAGACTTGAATGATCAATCAAATAACAATCTCATCATCTTTGAGCATTAAATTCTCACTGTGAAGAAGCACACATTCGCCATTACTTCTGATGAGTTCAAAATTTTACAGCTAACGGTTCATAACTATTACTTTAGCATTTTAAAACATAGTCGTCGATCCTGACAGCTTTCCTTTACATCAGATGGTCCACAACAAGTATTTTATAACATTCATCTCCCTAGACACGTGTCACAACGGCGTGTTCCCTCAAAGGTTATGTTTCAAACACTTTTGATCTAAGGCTTTACGCCCACCATTAGATCTTTACATACTTAATTGCACTTTACCTTACTTTACGTTGCCAAAGGGTCCCATCACTTTGGACACGCGTCGCCATGGTGCATTCCCTTGAAGGTTAAACATTTGTCACTTTATGTTCAAGGATTAACACCAACCGTCTAATCTTCATAATCTTTACTTCCTTTACTCAACTTTATAACCCACAGTTATGATCTTGTAGAGACACGCGGCGACACCGCGCAATGCCTTAATGGTTAAAACCAAATCACTTTTGATCTAAGGCAACACGCCAGCCGTTAGATCTTTATTAACCTATCTTGTCTTTAGTTAACCAACTATCTACCAACCACGGTCTCAACTTGCCCAGTGGGACACGTGTCACAACGACGCGTTCCCTTAATGCTTAAGATTCCTTCATCTAGTGTTTGAGGCTTTATGCCCACCATTATATCTATTTGAAGATGTCGCTAATTTATATGATTCTTTATTATAATGCTAGGCCCGTTGTTTGCCAGTTGTCAACGCGACGCTTTCCCTCAATGGTTATTTCATCAGCATCTTTATTGTGGGGCTTTGAAACCACTGTTGGATTAGATCTGACTTGTCTTCTGTTTAACTTCAACTTTATGACTATGCTCTGACCCACTTGGACACACGTTATTACCGCGCGAAGCCTCAAAGGTTAATTTCCTTCATCTTTCATCTTAAGGCAAAGCACGGGCCATTAGATCAAACAAGATCTATGATGATCTTATGACTTGTATTTTAACTGTAGCCAGACTTGCCAGATACATGTGGCATCATGGCACAATGCCTTAAAGCATAGATGTCTATCATCTTGTTCTTAAGGGAATGCACAAACTGTTGGATAAAAAATAACTTGCCCAACACATGATTTAATATGAATAAAGGACTTGTAGGCTTTCAAACTTAGGGAATATTAAAGCGCTAGATACTTATAAAATATTAAACATGGCCTCGTTTAATAAAAACATGGGTAGACACATACTTTAAGTGATGAAAAAGGTAATGCAAAATTAGAAACCACTCTAACACTTAGGGTTTAAAACAAAATATCACACTTGAAGATTAAAACAAGAGTTTCAAAATTTACACATGACCTTAACTTGAAGCTTGCAAACCAAAGATTCAATTGCTTGGAAAAAAAATTATATAGACCTAACAGTGGCTCTTTCTAGGGATGAATACCTCCTGCAGGTATTGCAAGAATTCAGAATCTCAAGGGAAGCAGACCAACCAACTGAAGGAAACTAACTTACTCACATGACAGAAAACTAAACTAAACTAAGAATAAAAACAACACACTGCAGAAACACACTATATACACAACCTCGTGTTCATGGATTATTAGACTTTAAGAGAAGTATAACTTCAAGAACTGTCCATGAACTGGAAATTCTAAAATATTATCAGTAAGATCTTTCAATAAATATGAATTTTGCCCATACCTCTCATGGACAACATATGGTCCCAACCAGATTGGTTCAAACTTTCCATGTATACCTTTATCTTCCAATCTGACGTTCCACATTAACACTTAATCTCCCACACATAATTGTCTTGATACTGCCCTTTTATCATACAAGTTTTTTTCTTGCAATTGAAGCTTAGCATTTTTCACAGAAGCTTCCCTCCTAGTTTTATCCAATTCAACCAGGTCATCAATTCTCAACTGCATATCACTGTCAATATCATCATCATATAATTGGACAAACTTGTACATCTGCATTAGGTTATTCTGAGGCAGTCTTGCATGAATCCCATATACTAAATCAAAAGGTGCACATCCTATGGCCCTTTTAGATGTCACTCTATCTACCCAGACAACCATCATTAGATTTGAGTCCCATGCCTTCTTATTTGTATCCAAGACTCTCTTAATGATCTTAAGCAGACTTTTGTTTTTTTGATTCTGCTTGACCATTTCCTTGTGGGTGGTAGGGTGCAAAGTAAGATGTCTGAATGCCATATTCAACACAAAAATTTATATACTCCTTAGACTTAAAACAGATTTCATTTTCTGATATTATTTTTTCTGGACACCCAAACTTGGTGATTATGTTCTTCAACAAGAAATCTATTACTACTTTATTGGTTTCTCTTTTAGTGGGAATTGCTTCAACCCACGTAGTAAAGTATTCAATTGCTATAATTATCCATGCATGCCCTCCACTGGATTTAGTAGATATTTCCCCTATAAAATCAATACCCCATTGTTGAAAAGGGGCTTGAACTTCTACTGGTGTGAGAGGTACATCACCTGAGAATTTTAACTCACCAGAGAAATGTTGGCAAGCATCACATTTCTTAACCAATTGATTAGCATCCTTAAAGATATTTGGCCACTAGAATCCTGCTTTTAGAACCTTATGTAGAGTGGTTTTGGCCATATAGTGGCCACCACATACTCCATTATGCATTTCTTGCATAATCATGTCTGCTTGCTCTTTATCAACACATTGTAATAAAATCCCTTCAGGATTTCTCCACCATAGCTCATCTCTGATAAGGGAAAAACAGATAGCCTTTAGCTTCAGATTTCTCTTCTTATTCTCATCTATCCCCCATGGACAGTTCATTATTTGCAAGTAATAAATAATATTCTTATACCAATCACAGTGGTCAAGGTTACATATAAAAGGACTTTGTTCTTCCTCTAGGGCATTGACATGGTTTGCATCCAAATTTGTGTTAGCCATCAACTTGGCTAATCCCTTTCCTCTGACCAACTTAGTGATTTGAATTTCAATATTAAACTCCTGGATCCTGTTGATCCATCTACATCTTTTACCTGACACCTCTTGTTGGGTGAAGATGTCCTTTACAGTTGTTGAGGGTACATAAGCAACTACTATTGCACTTATTAAATAACATCTAAAAGCTTTAACAACTTTTACCAGTGCATAAGCTTGCTTCTCATTTATATCATATTTTAGTTCTGCAACCTGTAAAGATTTGCTGAAGAAAGCAATAGGTTGTTCAAACCCTTTCTCATTTTTTTGTAACAAGACAACAACAATAGCATGGCATGATGCAAATGAAAAAATATTCATAGGTTTTGAATAGTCAAGAGTTCTTAAGATAGGGGCGTCCTTGATAGCTTGCTTTATTTCTTGGAAAGATTGAGTGGCTTCTCCATCCCATTCCATTTTTGCATCTTTCTTCAGCATTTTGGAAATTGGCCTACTTTTCTCAGCAAAATTTGTGACAAATCGTCTGAGAAAGTTTACCTGACCGAAGAAAGATTGAATACCTTTGACATTTCTTAGGAGTGGCACCTTGTCAATAGCAACTACCTTGTCTGGGTCAATTCTAACCCCTTCCTTTGAAACAATATGCCCCAATAACTTACCTTTTGTTACTCCAAAAGTGCATTTCTTGGGATTAAGAGAAATCCCAAATTCAAGAGCTCTTACAAAAATCTTTTCTAAGTGTTCATAGTGGTTTTCCTCCTTTTTAGAATATGTTGTAAGGTCATCTTGATAGACCTCCAAGAATTTTTGCAGGAAATATGAGAAAGCAACATCCATGGCTCTCTGAAATGTGGTCCTAGCATTTATTAGGCCAAAGGGCATCCTGATGTAAACATATGTCCCCCATGGTGTAGCGAATTCAGTCTTAAACTGCTCGGATTATTCTTTGACCATTATCTGGTTATACCTTGAAATCCATCCATCATGGACATCAATTCACAACCAGTAACCCTTTGCAACATATTTTCCATATTTGGGAGAGCATAGTTATCATTGAGGGCTGATATATTTAGATTCCTAAAATCCACACACAGTATGATATCTCCATTATTCTTCCTGACAGGAACTAAGTTGGAGACCCAAGAAGAATGTCTGATGGGTTTGATAATCTCTACATCTTTCAGCTTCATTAATTATTGTTCCATTTTGGGCCTTAGTGTGGGATTTATGGGTCTTTGCTTTTGTCTAAAAGGCTTGGCATCCTCTTTCAAAGGAATCTCATGTTGAAACAGATCCTCATTATATGCTTTTAGATCATCATATGTCCATGCAAAGACCCTTTTGTATTTCCTCAATAAATGAATCAAGTCCTCTCTCACTTTTGGTGACATCTTTCTTCCAATATATAAAATTTCAAGAACATCACCTATTCCTACATTTACTTCTTCCAAATCCTTGGGTTTATTTACATTTTTAACAGAAAATGGATTGTCCTTGCTATCAAAATCTCTTTCTAGAATAACTATCCCTTTTGGTATTTTATTTGATTTTAGATCTAACACTTCCTTGCCTAAAATGGTATCTTTTCCATCCAAAGTCTCTACATACCACTGAAATTGATCTCTTTGTTTCCAAATTCTGCTTCACAGTATAAGAATCTCAGGATGTCCACATCATCATCAAAGACTTGCCAGTTTTTCGCATTATCAGGTATTGAGGGCCTAGATTGAACCTCTACTTCAGAGATCCCAAAAAAGGTAATATCTTCTGGCCTCAAAGCTATGTTTGCAAGCAAGTCTTCCATTCTATTTTGGCTTTTGTCCATCCATTCAATACCAAATGCATCAAAGTTTTCAAGTTCATCCCAAACTGCATTTCTGTATTGTTTCAACCTACGATTCTTTGAAGTATACTTAGACTTAATCTAATACACTACTAGTTCAAAGTCTCCAATGACTCTGAGACATTTAATTTCATGTCTGGCATCCAATCTCATACCAATCAATAGAGCTTCATATTCTGCCACATTGTTTGTACATATAAATGACAGTGTAAATGAGAATTTGAAAGTCTTTCCACTAGGAGCTATCAACAACACTCCAGCACCAACGCCCTCCTTAGAAATGGCACCATCAAAATAAATTACCCATAAATTACTTTGTTCAAATAAATTATTTACATCTTCAACTAACAACATATGTTGGAAATCTCCTTCAACTTGTTTTTCTTGTACTTGAAAATCTCCCATCTCAGTATCCAAGAAATAATTTATGTTTTCATTTTCCTTTTCCTCGATCATGTGAGGGGTTCTAGTCTCTCTAGACACCTTGATGTTTTCACCAACAATGTTAAATATAGCAAATGATAAATCACATTAAATACTCCCCCCCATTGAAGCACAACACTTTCTTGATAACATCATCCCATATTGAGGGGGGATATAATACTAATACACTCATTGTTAGAACCTTTTCAGGGTAAGAAACCAACTTGTAAGGAAGGGCGTTGATAGTGCCAATAACACTCACTTCTCTTGAATCCATAGCCTAGCATCTCCCATGTGGTGTGTCTACCTTTAACCCCATTGACTTCGTAACCTCTGGAGGTATGACAGTGTTAGATGCCCCAAAATCAATCATGCAATTCTTCAACATCTTTCCATTGATAATTAGGGTTAAGAAAAAATATCTACAGTCCCTGAGGGAGTACTAAAAACATTTGCATCCAAGAAAATTTGGGGAATTTTTGAAACAAGTTCCTCAACATCCTTTACTTTTCCTGCAGTCTTGTCTTGTGATTCTATTATTTTCTTATTTTCTTCTGGTTCCACAATCCTTGTATAAGCAACACCTTTTACCCACATTAAGGCCTTCTCCTTATTCTCACCTATCCTCATCATTTCCAATAAAGGAACTTTGATAGTAATCTGAGATAGGAGTTTCCCCATATCAACAGGGGTATACTTTACATTAAATAGATCTAACTTTTCATTAACACAATCCTCTTCGTCAACCTGAGAGGCTAACTTGGGATCCTCTTTCTTATGTTGTTTAATTTCTCTTTGGGGGGGAGGAGGTACCAATTTTTTTTATGTTTTAACCTTCTCTTTATACAAAATGTTAGGACCAGCAGGCTTACTTTCCTTTTTAACAAAAACTTTATTTACAACCTCAACCTATTTTTCCTTCTCTTGGGACTGTTTAGTATCATTTTTTGTTTGTTTAACAAATATGCTTGCAGGTTTTCCATCTGCATTTCCAACTGTTATGTTTCTTAGATTATAATTACCCCTTGCTTGAGTAACCATGTTTGTTGTAATCTCAGTGATCTCTTCATCACAAGGTCTTCTTAACACAAGGGTTTCATCATCTTTCTCAGCACTGCATCTCATATCATCAATTTCCTACTCTTGTATGTCAGATTCATCATGATTATAATATGTTTCTTCTCTATTTAATGATCCAGATGCATACTGTCTTTTGGTTTCATTATCAAAACTAATTTCATCATAAAAATATGAAGAGGTAATGGCACAACCACTATCATCATATGATTCCTCTTCATTCTCTTCCTGATCTTCACTTGCAGAAATTCTTGCAGCAATAACATAGTAATCATGATTGTGAGGTGATTGGAAAGCCATACACCAGGAATCATCATTGCACATATTCATAGTGGCTTAATGTAAGGGGTCAAAGGTCTTCTCATTAGATTTATCTTTCTTCTGTAGGAGAATAGGCTTCCCATCTTTCCATTGGGTCATATAGGGATAATTTTGCATCCTAGACTATCTATTGAAGTTACCATAGGATGGCTTATCATTGTTTGAAACCCTATTGTTCTTATTTTCTCCAGGATTTAAGTCTTTCAAAGCATTTAAAATTTGTTTCAGGCTGTCATCTTCTTTTGGTTTGACAACTGAAGGTTTATCTGACTCCTTTTTGCTAAACCTGGTTGGTTTCCAATCCTCCCTCCTACCCACTTTTCCTGAGACTCTTATGTTTGTTTCAATATTTACTGCTATCTTATATGCTTCTCTAATATTTTTAGGGTTCTTATCTCTTAAAAGATAACCCATATTTGCATCAAAATCATTAAGATAAGTAGCAAGACATACCTTATCATCCAGTCTCATTACTTGAAGCAATTTGTGCATTTCTCTCTGAAATATGATGTTGAACTCCACCACCTATTCATTTGAGTTCTTTTTAATATTGTTGAACTCATTCAACATGAAACCCTCATTAGTCTTGTCACCATATTGGTCCCTGAAACATTCATTCACTTCATCCTGGATCCAAGACAATCATGGGGTAGTCCTCTAAACCGGTCCCTGACATCCTCAATTAGTGATTGAACAAATAATTTCATCATAACATCATCATGTACAATCTCATAATCATCCATCATATCAATGAAATTATTTAAATGCTCCTCACATGTTATAACATTGTTACCAGCAAATTTTGGGAGATGATCTCCAATCTTTTTGGGAATTTCATTTGGATATCCATGAATACCAAAGAAAATAAATTGCCTATACCTTTCTATATATACAGGTGTTATTTGAGATGAATTAGTACCTTGAACATTTGATGCTGCAACATTTGATGTAGAAGCATTTCCAGGACCATCAGGTGGTGGCATATTCATCCCTGAATTATGAGATACTTTAGCATTATTAAAAACAAGAGGAGGACCAAAGGTTTGCCTGAGAAATTCAATTTTCTTTTTTATCTCCAGAGCAATGGAATCCAACTCAACTTTCTCCAACTCCTTTGCCATGATCTCCTTCTCCCTCCTAGCTCTTTCCAATTCAATATCTAACTTGAACATTGGATCCACTGGAGGTCCTTCACATTCAAGCTCATTTATTTCAATTCCCACTACCTTTTCCTTACCCTTATCCTTTGTCTTTTGTGTGTTATACAACTGTTGGACAACTGGTTCATCTTTCATCTTTGCAGGTGGAGAAATATAATTGATTGCTTCTAAAATTAGCAATTGCCTTTTTAACTGTTCAAATTTGATCTAGGCTTGCCTAATCCTGTACTCTTTTTATTTTTTTCTTCTTTGTCTCAAGACAATTTGCTCTTGTATTCTTCTTTCCAGCTCACCAACTTCTTCAAATTTTTCCTCTGAGTCTGGGAGAGTAGATTCAGAATCAGAGGTTCCTTCAATAATAGTTCTTTCTTTTCTATGATGATGGGTATGAGGTATTTTAGATGAGGGAGAGCTTGGATCACTAGGAGTATTCATATTCTCTTCACCTATACTTTTAGATTTGGACCTTGTTTCATGCCCTTGGGGTTTGTCATGGAATATCATCTTGGCATACCTTGCTACATCATCAACTCTCTCACTTTGAGAGTAATAATCACCATATACTCCCAATCCTAGCTGTGTATCTTTTTCAGCTTCTACTGTATCTCTTTCATGATTTGGTGGGATGGGAGTATCTTCCCTTGTGTTCATTCTTTGCCTCCAAGTTTGAGGCATAGTTCTATCAACATTTTTGTTCACTGATTTCCTGGCTCGGGATGTGGATGGTATTTCACCTTCCAAATTATCCTCGGGATGAGCCTTCATCCTAGATCTAGTATTCTTATATCTCATGGTTAGATAATAGTGTATATATAAATTATTTATAACTCATCACTGATGTAGAGATTTCTTCAAGTTCTCACCCAACAATTAGCTGGGAAAATACACACTAACTCTGAGTATAATAAAGATTTTGGTACAAAAGGACTTCATAGGATAATAGATAACAACAAGGGTCTAAGCACTATCCCAATACATGTTCAATGGTAATATAAATCACAGGGACATGCAAAGATAACTCTACACTTCAATGGTCAACTAACTGGTATAATAAGTAAGTAGGCCAGGAGTCTAGCTCAACTTGAAAAACCTTACTCACTTACTACAATGTAATTCCAATTTCCCCAACAGAGTCACCATTTTGTTGGTGCTTTTTTATGCTATAGCAAATGAATAGCAACCTTTTCTTTATCTAAAAAATCTTAAAGAGAAGCCAACCCCAAATATTATTCCAAATAATGAAAAGGACCAACTAACAAGCACTCTTACAATATTTCTACTCTCTAGGTTCTGCCATACCAAGGTGGGGATACCCTATAATACCTTGAGATAATCTATTATGGTATTACTCAAGCAGGAATCTCGCATCAACTCAACATAACTGGGAGATACTAGATAACTGGCTAATTACCTATTAAACATCAACCATGAAATGGAGCATGAGATTATGATAAATCACAATAAAATTGTACAAATATAAGATGAATGGAGTTTATGTTTGTTTTTATAGAAATATAGCCAATATGTCACTAGACATGCAGTAGTATAAAACCTATCAGTTTTTTGGATCAGTGCCTTATCCATTGGGTCACACTCTAAAACAAATACAATATGCAGAAGTTAATATTCATCAGAGATTCTAGGCCATAAATACAACTATCCCCAAACCCATACTACTTTCAAGATCCTAGTGTGTGTCAATGTGAATCTATATACTAATTAGAGCATCAATTAATCTGATCCTTGATCAAAACTCTAAAATAACTACATAAACACAGAGAAATTATATGCTAATGAATCAAAAAATTCATAACTCATAAGACAATACAACACATGAGAGATTGGAATCTAGATCTTTGTATTAAGTATATAGAATCTTAATTCTATATACAAGATGTACTCATAGATAGCCTCTTCAATAATGTGCAAGAGATCTTCTAACTTTATTTCCAATTATCAAAACTATCTAGTACAACTCTGCTATATTTCCCTAACTAAAACTTTGCAAAATTCTTACAATCTAAATTTTCTATCCCCTTCCAATGATATTGGGAATACTTTTATAGAATATGATTGCAACAAGCTATAGATCAATTGGAATTATGACAAAACAAATGACTCAAGAAAAAGACAAAATAGCAAGTGAAGTGATAACCACTTTTGTTACAAGATATTCAAAGTATTTTGCCTTCTGACCGCCTGGGTATTTGCAACTGTTTTAAAGTTGTTCGGAAGCTGCCATCTAGAATTTGTTGTCCTTGATCTTATTGATGTAGGATCTTTTACCTTTGTCTATCTTACTCAAAAATTAGGAAGCATTTCCACTTGTTGTCTTCTACACATTATCACATTGTCATTGATCAATTGCATTATATATGTCCTTCCATGACGTGTACACCTCATCACTTGGCCAAGCAAAATTGATGACTTCATTCTTCTTTCTGTTGATTTCATTCCAACTGACACTTGATTTCTCAACTTCCTCTTTCTAGAAATCAAAAAATGACCTGGCTTTGCTGATGATTTCAACAGTTTGGGCAAACAAAAGTGTGTTTTCCAAAGTAATAACACTATTGGTCCTTGTTGCCAATGCCTCATTCATCTGTCTCATCAACAATGATTCATTCTTTATTTCACCATTCTTCTTGAACAAATTAGGAAACATATCATAACAATCCTTTGAATATTCCTTCCTCAAAGCCTATACCTTCCTCAAGATGATGCTCCTCTTTATGTCTAATTCCATTAGTAATTTAAAGCATTGTTAAGTGTTAGTTAGTATAATGTCAACATTATTTTCTTCTTTGGATGTAGAATAGAAAAATTTCAATTTTGCCCTCTTTCCCTTCCATCTATCCATTATTGGATCTCACTTATCCTTATCTGCATTAAAATCATCCATTATGCTGATAATATTCTTTCCTTACAAATAAATGGCAGCATGACTTAAATCTTGAGTACATTGCATGAGAGTGACATGTATTTTATTAGCATACATTTGTTGTATTCATGCCTTTGCTTCTTTAAAAGTTGCACAATCTTCATCCCATTTTTCCTTGACTGTTCTAACTTAGTCCTCTCAGTAATTAGTCTTTCCTTTTATAATTCTAAGTCTGCCTGTATAGTAGGACTTGATGTCATGGGAGAAGGGGGATAAGTTATAATTGGACTAGATGAAGAGGGCCGGTGTGGATCACGTGTAATAATTCCTTGAGGAGCGAGTTGAGCTATTTTTTTACCTTCTAGGACAACAATTTTCTTATCCTTTTCAATAGAGTTTATTCTTTCATTGTTATGAGCCTTCATAACTGTCTCAAATTTTTCTCTTAGGCTTTTGATCTCTTCTTCCTTCTTTTCAGCCACTTTCATGCTGAATTTTTCTGATTCCAATGTGAGGCTAGCTACTTCTACCCCTGAAGTGTATGCAACTCTTTTTACTAACAAGTTTCCTGCATGTTCGGCTTGAGTATCTCCAACAATTGTTTTGTGGCTCTTCTTTCTTATTTTCCACATAACCAGGGTTGCATGATCTTCACTGAATTTCACTCCCTTTGATGCTTGTTGTGCTTCTGCCTCAGTAGCATGCATAGTCTTGGTTTCTTTTCTCACAATATAAAAAACAATAGCATATTTTATGTCCCACTCTGGAAGTATTAACACCCCTTCTTTCTTGACCAACTCTCTTCCTTCTTTAGGAGTTATCTTCTCGAACTTGGATATCATTTCTTGTTTTTATCTCATTCTCAATTTCTTCTTTGCTCCTTACAGGTTATTCCTCTTGTTTTGTTGGCATTTATCTTTGAATTCATTGATATGAATTCTCCATAAGAATTGCAAAAATGCTCTAGCTTTAACAAAATTATCATCAAAGAGAAACTTCTCACTAGCCTATTGTGTCAATGGGTCTAATTATTTCCCAACATATTATACAACTGTTAGATCCAGTTCAACATGTTTTGGAGCTTCAGGAATCCCCTCGTGCAGCTCTTGGGCTGTGATATATATCTGCCCAACATTTCCCATTTGTAACAATTACTCTGCTATAGCCTGCTCATCCATATGCATAGGATATTGGGAAGGAGAATAGATGTTTTCATGTTGTTGTTGTTGTTGTTGTTGTTGCGGCTCTCCTTCTACCCTTTGCCTTTTGGGGGATGGAAATGATTGAATACTGGAGTCTAATGGCCTTTTCCCTTTTGGATTAAGCATCTTTTCAGCTCTTGGTAGGACTGAGCTATATCCTCCCCTTTTGTATACTACATACTTCCCATGTGGGACCTTTCTAGTAGGAATTATCCTACTCAAAATTGTTTTCGCCTTCTCTGGCTCTATTTGTAAAATAATATCCTTTTTCTCATTTAATGCTTGCATGATGTCTTCAAACATCACCATTAAGGACTCAATCTTCTTAGCCCATGTCTGAAAACCCTTCAAAGGGTCATACAACTTATCAAAATGTTGCACAAAATCAAGGCTTTTCTTGTATGCTAGCTATTTTTCCTTTTTTTATCTCTTGCTCTATCAGATCAAATTCACTTCTAATCACATCTTCAGGAAATTTGAACTGATGGTCCAACACTAAGCATCTTGTCTTCTTCCTGAACATATCCTTGATGAATGCTTCTGGATCAACACATCTTGACATTGCAGTAGTCAAATTATAAGGGTCCAAATATGTCTTCAAGTGTTTCCATCCTCCCTTTGTGATGATGAATTGATGAGAAACTGTGATTGTGGGGAAAATAGTTCCTTTCCTCCTTGTTAGTGCTTCTTCTTATAGGCCTCCAATCTGCCTTATAATTTTTGCTAATCCCAACTTGAGGGGCACTCTGTAAGGTAATATGTTTGGCACTCCTCTAAATCCATAAAATTTGAACACTGTTGATACTGGGTAAAGAATAATGTCGCCCCAATTATGTACCATATTAAGATCTTGATTATATTCCTTTGGCCTCAAAAGTTATAATAGCGACACAAGAATTATAGGATCATCAGACAACAATAATGCCCTAAGTCTGGCAACAAAACATCTATCAAAAGTGATATAACTTGCTTCTTTCTTATCCCAAGACATATCTGCATTCTATAATTTCACATGCATATCTTCATCATCCTTGAATCTCATCAGGTTCATCTCTTCCTCAAAGTAATCTGCCCCCTTAAATAAAAAAATGTGCATCAGCATTGAGTACCATGCAAAGGGTTTGGAAATTTTAGAGTTGATGATGCCTATCAAACCCTCATTAATTAGGTTTTCAATGTATGGAGAAAAATGAAAAATTATTTTAAGATCTAGACCATCATGAACATATAATGGATGGGCATCTCATTTTCTTCATCATCCCCAAAGATTTTACAAAGAGCCCTATATACTCCTCTGGTTTTTGGAGTAAAGTAATCAAGTTTAAAGGGTTCTTGGGTGTTTGTCCCTACCAGAACCAAGTCCCCAGCTTTGTTAAAAAATTCCTTCAGTGGTTCTTCTCTAAGATAGATCCTTTGAGCTCGATATATCTCTTTAAACTAATTGAAGTCAATCTTATCCATAGGGGTATCTTGATCATTCAACCTAAAAACCTCTCTAATTTCTTTTGCAGTCACACTAATCATGATGTGGCCATTCTTATCCCTGACCACTCTAGCTATGTTGTCATACTTCTTAGCTCTCTGCATAAGCATGTCTATATCCATAAAAACTGCAGGCACCACTAATTTGCCTACATCAAAATGTCATACATTACTGTTTGGGGCACAAGCATTTCTCTAGCTTAAAACTACTTTAAACAAAGCTAGACCACGCATACCTATGCTGGCATCTCTAATCCATTTACCCAAATCATACAGACCCTTGCCAATTTTCAAATTTGGGTGTTTGGGAACTACCTCCTTGATTTTGGTTGAATCATTAGTTGATCTAGTCAATTGTTGTAATAGGTCATCACAGACATTTCTCTCCTGGTAGTCTACTTTCCCTTTAAACTCTCTTCTGGGAGGCATTTTGAATGTAGGGTTTTAAATTCTAACAATTAACAACTTTGAGAATAAAACCTTCTTACTACAAACCCTAGTATTACTTTCAATTTCTCAGAACTCAGAAACACCAGTATCATAAAATTACCCGTTTCGCAGATAGCTTGAAAATCTGAATGCGATCACTGCAACTTTGCTTTGCTCCACAACTTTGACAATTATGAAAAATAAGACTTGAATGATCAATCAAATAAAAATCCCATCATCTTTAAGCATTAAATTCTCACCGTGAATAAGTACACATTCTCCATTACTTATGTTGAGTTCAAAATTTCATGGCTAACAGTTCATAACTGTTACTTTAGCATTTTAAAACATAGTCATCGATCCTGACAACTTTCCTTTACATCAGACGGTCCACTACAAGTCTTTTATAATGTTCATCTCCCTAGACATGTGCCATAATGGCACATTCCCTCAAAGGTTATGTTTCAAACACTTTTGATCTGAGGCTTTACGCCCGCCGTTAGATCTTTACATACTTAACTGCACTTTACCTTACTTTATGTTGCCAGAGGGTCCCATCACATTAGACACGCATCGCCACAACGCATTCCCTTGAAGGTTAAACATCTATCACTTTATGTTCAAGGCTTAATGCTAGCCGTCTGATCTTCATAATCTTTACTTCCTTTACTCAACTTTATAACCCATAGTTATGATCTTGTAGAGACACTTGGCGGCACCGCGCAATGCCTTAATAGTTAAAACCAAATAAATTTTGATCTGAGGCAACACACCAGCCGTTAGATCTTTATTTACCTATATTGTCTTTAGTTAACCAGCTGTCTACCAACCGCGGTCTCAACTTTCCCAGTGGAACATGCGTCACAATGGTGTGTTCCCTTAATGCTTAAGATTCCTTGATCTAGTGTTTGAGGCTTTACGCCCACTGTTAGATCTATTTGAAGATGTCACTAATTTATTTGATTCTTCATTATAATGTTGGGCCCACTATTTTCCAGGTGTCAACACAACACTTTCCCTCAATGGTTATTTCATCAGCATCTTTATTGTGAGGCTTTGCAACCACCGTCGGATTAGATCTGAATTGTCTTCTACTTAACTTCAACTTTATGACTATGCTCGGACCCACTTGGACATGCGTCATTACCACGTGAAGCCTCAAAGGTTAACTTCCTTCATCTTTCATCTTAAGGCAAAGTGCGGGTCATTAGATCAAATAGGATCTACAATGATCTTATGACTTGTATTTTAACTGTATCGGAACCCGCCATATATACTTGGCATCATGGAGCAATGCCTTAAAGCATAAATCTTGATCATCTTCATCTTAAGGGAATGCGCGAACCCTTGGATAAAAAAGAACTTGCCCAACACATGATTCAATATGAATAAAGGACTTGCGGGCTTTCAAACTTAGGGAATATTAAAGGGCTAGAGACTTAGGAAATATTGAACACGGCCCCATTCAATAAAAACATGGGTAGACATGTACTTTAAGTGATTAAAAAGGTAACGCAAAATTAGAAACCGCTCTAACACTTAGGGTTTAAAACAAAATTTCACACTTGAAGATTAAAACAAGTGTTTCAAAATTTACACATGACCTTAACTTGAAGCTTGCAGACCAAGGATTCAATTGCTTGGAAAAAAAATTATATAGACCTAACACATTTTATAGCATGTTGTACCATTTTTGTAGTGATGGTCCATTGATATATTCTGATGTTGTATTGATGATTTATATCCCCAAGACACTGATATGTATTGACATTTATGTTGATCACCTTCTTTGTTAGATTTGTGATCATTCATTGTACTCATATATTGAGATCTATTTATGAGATGCAACTTATGATTCTATATGATGTGCAGTTTGTACTTTCTATATGTATGGTTTTTTATGATGATTCTCTATGATGAATTATATGCAGTGTGATTCTATTGTGTAGACTCTTAGTTGTATGATTTACTTTCCTATGATATTGACATATGTATGCAGGATGATGTTTATGAAATGCATGTTTATATGATGATGTTTATAGATGCATTTGATCATGATCACTATGTATGCATGCACTTTATTTTCTTTTCTTTTCTCATGCAAATAAATGAATGAATGCAATCTACTATGCACAAAATATATGAGTAACGCATGTGTTAGTTAGAAGAAAATTAGTGGGATATGATGTCTGGAATCGATTGATAGATTTGGACTGGTAGATAGTATGTGTGACCCAAGTTGATGTCGAGTTTTCCAATTTTGTTCATCATTGCACCTTATTATGAAAAATGGAAGAGAATCCAATGCACCCAGATATGCTTATATGGATACCACTACAATCTCTTTGATAACCAGAAGGAGTAGAGAGATTTAATAGAAAGAGAACCAAATGCACTCAAATATTGACCATCTGGATACCGCTATATTCCATGATTTTGAAAAGAAAGAGATCCAAATGCACCCACATATTGACCATCTGGATATCACTATGACCTCTAATTAGGAAAGAAAGAGATCCAAATGCACCCTGATATTGACCATCTAGATAGCGCTATGACCTCTAATTAGGAAAGAAAGAGATCCAAATGTACCTAGATATTGGCCATCTGGATACCTCTATGAACTTTGATTAGGAAAGAAAGAGATCCAAATGCACCCAAATATTGACCATCTAGATACCGCTATGACCTCTGAGAAATTTGAAATAAAAGAAAAAACCAAGATAGAAATCCAATGCACCCAGATACAGACTATCTGTATATTGCTATGATTCCATTGGTAGGAATAAGTAGATAACAGAAAAGGGTTGTTCATTTATTTTCTAGGGTTAAGCTCAGATCGTGGAACTGTGCAGCTGCCAAATAAGTGACAACGCCTACTACATTTATCCTAAATCATCATTGCCCCATAATCAAAATGAAACATTCCACAAACAATAATCATAGAAAATAAGATCATGCTACATCATAGCTACTCTCATCACTTGGTGGTAGCCTGGAGTAGCGTAAGAACATAACCACAAAAGATAGATTGACATCCGATTGACGACTGACCTAGTCAACAATTTATTGTTCCTTGATTTGCTTGATTTTTTGGTGCTTGATTGTGTCTAGTTTCAGGAATGGATGACTCATATAAGACTGATCTATCTAGTTTTGAGCGTATCTGTCACTGTGTAAGATAATTGATTTATTTGATTTGAAGATTGATTGATTGATTGATTGTTTTGATTGGAGTACAGATTGGATTTCTGATAAAGCTGAGTTATATGAGTCCATTGTTGATTTGCGAATCTCATGATTTTGACATTGATTGATTGGCTTGATCATCTTTCACTTTGTTGATAACCCAGCTGGTTTTATTGCTTTGAGATTTTGCAATATTTGATTTTTTTAAGAAGATTGATTTTTTTCAGGACATTTTGCTCTTTTTATTTTTATTTTTGATGACTTTTGAATTTCTCCCTAGTCTGGTAGCCGAGTATAAACTATGGATAAGTGTTGATGCTCAGAGGGGATTTGTGCTTCTAAAAATAAGCTTGGGTTTCCATTCTTGTGTGCGTGGAGCTCAAGCTTTGATCTTTGGAATTCATTGATGGTGAAGTGGGATTTGAACACTTGGCACCTTTTTGCGAGGTTTTCACCAAGGTACCTACCCAATAGTGCCTGTTTTCCAGATTTTCACTAAGAGAGAAATTTTGTTTCTCTTTACTTTTCACTTTAAAAAAAAAAAAAAAATGGTTGTCGCCAAGGTGCCTGTTTGCCAGATTTTCACCAAGGCAACGTTTTGTATTTTTGTATTTTTTATATTTTTTGGATATGTAGATAATTGCCTTAACCCTTGTGACCTCAAGCATAGAACCTATTGAGGTGCATGTTGCTGATGTAACCTACAAGGTGATCTCCTTCTGGTGTTTCCAATTGGTATGCCCCACTATTGCAAGATGTGGCAAAGACATAACGTCCTAGCCAATTAGGATCAAACTTTCCTGGTTTGACTGTTTCTACTTGGTTCTTTTGATTCTCCATAAGTATGAGGTCTCCTACCTCAAATGTTTGTGGTCAGACCTTATTTTTATAGTTCCTTCTAAGATGATTCTAATAGCCTTGTAAGTGGTTGAGTGCATTTTGTCTTCTCTCATCCAATAATTCTAGTTCACTAAGCCTTGCTACTCTGTAGTCTTCATCTGAAATGATGTTTTTCAATGAGATTATTAAGGATGGGATTTCAAATTTGAGGGGTAGGACCGCCTCTAATCCATATACTAGTGAGAAAGGAGTGGCTCTTGTAGGGGAACTCACACTAGTTCTGTATACCCATAGTACAGGACTGAGTTGTAAATGTTAGTCTCGCCCTGATTCATTGACTATTTTCCTTAAGATCTTCATAATGGTTTTGTTTATGGCTTCAACTTGACCATTCCCTTGGGGATAGTAGAAAGAAGAGAAACCTTTTTTATGTGGAACAATTTGCAAATATCTTCAACATCTTGATTTTGAAAAGGTGTACCGTGATCTGTGAGTATGGTTTGAGGAACTCCATACCGACAGATGATGTTGTTTAGTATGAATATAGAGATCTACTTTCCAATGATGTATGTGAGAGGAATGACTTCCACCCATTTGGTAAAGTATCCTATTGTTGTAATGATGTACTTATGTCCATTAGACGAGGTTGGTGTAATCTTACCCACTAGGTCAAATCCCCACTTATAAAATGGCCATAGAGAAGTGACGGGATTGAGTTCTTGGGCTGGTGCATGGATGAGGTATCCATGAATATAACATTATCTACACCTTTGTACATAATTATTGACATCTATCTCTACTATGGGCCAGTAGTATCCCATTATGATTATCTTCTTTGCTAATCTATTGCCACTTGCATGGGCTCCACAAATTCCTTCATGTACCTCGTACAAGGCTCTCTAGGTTTCTGTGGAAGTGAGACGTCATAAAAGCATTCCATCTAGACTTATTCTATATAGAGCACTAGCCAGAAGGGTGTACCTAGAGGCTTGGCAGATGAGGGACTTCTTTTGGTTCCTAGACAAGTCGGGAGGGAGGTCACTATTTTGGAGGTAATTGTATACATTGTGGTACCACAGGGTTTCAAGACCAGCAAGGATGCACGTTGACTCTGTGATTGGAGCTTGATGTGCCGGTGTAATGAGTTTCTCTACCTGAAACTAGAATCTAGTGTCGTTGCTCGGTATGTCGATCAAAGATGCTATGGTAGACATCTCATATGTTGCTTTGTTTTGAACTCTTGGTACTTGCTCAAACATAATACAATGGAATGATGCCCGCAATCTGTCCATTAGCTCTCTATATGGGATCAAGTTCTCATCCTTTTTCATATAGTCATTGTTTACTTAGATGATGCCCAATTGCGAATCACCATAGACTTTGAGCTTCTTGATCCTCCATTGTATAGCTGTCTTATTCTGATAACTAGAGCTTCATACTCAGCTATGTTGTTTGTACATGGAAAGTTGAGTCGGAAAGACTTAGGGATCACATAATTATTTGGAGTAATGAGTACTATCCCGGCTCCTACACCATGGTTCATGCATGATCCATCAAAGAATAGTTGCCAAAGCTCTACCACTAGTTTTACTGTGAGAATGGACTCATCTGGAAAGTAGGACACTATAGGATGATGATCCTATATGGAGGCCTCTACTAGTTGCTCTGCAATTACTTGCCCTTTGATAAATTTTTTGTCTACATACTCTAAATCAAATTCAATTAATATCATCACCCATTTATCGAGCCATCCTGTTAGCATTGCTTTGCTCAGTAAATACTTCAGGGGATCAATGTGTGCTATCAGCATGGTTTGATGGATCAATATGTAATGTCTTAGCTTCTGGGAAGAAAAGACTACTGCGAGGCATGATTTTTCAATTGGTGAGTAATTGAGCTCATAGTCTACCAAAGTTCTGGTGAGGTAGTAGACAACTCTTTCCTTTCCTTTGTCATCATGGTGTTCCAAGAGAGCTCCCAATGCTAACTCAATTGTTGAGATGTATAAAAGTAGTGGCCTACCTTGAATGGGTGGCACCAATATGAGAGATTTCAATAGATAATCTTTGAATGTTTGGAATGCTTGCTCGCATTATTCTGTCCATATGAATGTCACATCCTTGTGTAGTAGATGTTGGAATGAATGGCACTTGTCTGCTAATTGGGCGATGAAATGCCTTATGGATTGAAGCATGCCTTGTAAACCTCTTATTTGCCTTAGATTGGTTGGTGGTGGCATGTCAAGGATGCCCTTGACTTTTTTCGGGTCTACCTAGATGCGTCGATGTGACACAATGAATCCCAAAAGATTTCCTACGATGACCCCAAATGCACACTTTTTTGGGTATAGTCAGACTTTGTATCCTTGGACTCTATCAAATATGGGTCCCAATATGTATAGGTGATCATCTCTGAGCATTAACTTGGTGAGTACGCTGTCGACATAATATTTCATCATTTTGTGAATGGGATCATGGAAGATCGTGGTCATAGCCCTTTGATATATTGCTCCCACATTTTTAAGGCCAAATGGCATTACATTCTAGTAGTAAGTGCCCCAGGCACATGTAAATGCAGTCTTATGTTGGTATTCTGGTGCAATCCTTATTTGGTTATGTCCTGAGAAACCATCCGTGAGTGACAACATATGGTGTCCTGCTATGAGATCTACTATCATGTCGATATTTGGTAAAGGAAAGTTGTCCTTGGGACAAGCTTTGTTTAGATCTCTGAAGTCTGTACAAATGCGAATTTGACCGTTATGCTTGGTTCCTAGCACAAGATTAGATATCCAATTAGCACATGGGATTGGTCAAATGAATCCAACATCTAATAGTTTCTTCAGCTCTGCTTTGACAAGTAATGTGACATGTGGATGCATCTTTCTCAACTTTTGCTTGACAGGTTTAGCATTTGGTAACAACGGTAGATGATGTAACACTAGCTTCAGATCTAGGCCTATCATGTCAGAGTGGGACCATGGAAAGTTGACTTGCCTTTTTTTGAAGAAGCTTATGAACTTATTTCGTTCCTCTGATGTAAGTGATTTTTCCAAATAAATATTCTTTGGGTTCTTTTCATCACCTAGGTTAACTTCTTTTGTTTCCTCAGCTAGTAATGTTGACTTTTCCTCTGTTTGGGGGAGGAGGTCCTTCTTTCTATCCTCTAGTGCCTCAGTGAGGTTTTCACTAGAAGATACGTCTTTTCTTTTCTTTTTATCATTTTTGAGTCAGAAAGTGCCTTGCACTTTTCACTTATTGACAGTTATTTTTTTCTTTTTATTTTTCTTTTTTTACTAGAAAGAGGATCTTCCTCCCCAAAATAGGCTGATCTGTCAAGGTCAAAAGAGAAACCTACTTTGTGGTCCCCTGATTGCATGCCCTCTCTGAATCCCATGAATTCTGTGATGGCTTCATCATTTTCAAAGGTATCGATGTCAATTTGTCCTTGTTGATCTCATTCTATCAGTTCAGGATGTACTAGACAAAGGTCCTCATGGGGGGATGGCTCTAGTTGGGTAAATGGGACTACAGTGATAGTGTTGATGAAGATGGAATGTGATGTTTATGCACCACCTAAGGAATTGTTATCGATATGTTTATCGATACATGGTTGGTCCTCTATGGTCATTTAGTCGAACATATCCTCAAGGTGTATAGTGTTGACTGACCGAGGGGAGTAGTCTAGGATGGTTGGTTTAGAATTGTGGATGGATCTCCACTCATACTCATGTGAATCAGTTATGCTAGAATGATCATTTAGTGTCTCACTTTCCTCATCATCTTGGATAGCTTGAATAAGGGTTAATTGAGAATAAGGGGTTTCCACTTCAGATGGCAATAATTGTTGGAGTATATTGCTGATTAAGGCATGTTCTGGGTTTTTCCCCTGGTGTAACTCTGCAACTTGTTCCTGATCTATGGGCATGTGTCGGGTGGTAGCACTGGTTTTGTTTTTTCCATAGCCTAACCCTCTCTTGTTTCTTTGGGTCGGTGGTAAAGACAGTTCCATTAGACCTTGTTTTTATTCCCCCAGACTAGTCGTACCATCATACCCAAACTTTTGCAGCATTGTGAAGTTGAATCCATATGTTGACATGGGTTTGTGTGCTTGTAGTGTTTCTTGTGGGTCTTGATACAACCACATGTTTATATCCAGATCGAAAGGATTCTCTTCTTCAATGTCCCCCCATTTGATGAATATGGTTGGTGGACATCTAAATAGAACAGGTTCTGGGGTTTCAGGTGTTGTCACTGTTTGAGGCGTGCCATATGACCTTGGAATTTGAGGCATGTTAGTGATGGTAAAAGTTTCCTCATAGCTGTACTCACCACATCCTTTGTCTTTAATGGATATCTTCCCCACCCTTCTTATTACATCATTGGGAATAAAATTTGAGGTGGAAGGAATGCTTGCCTCCTTATTTGAAGGTACTTGGTTGTCAATACTTCTTATGAGGGTGTTGCAGTATTGGAACGGGTTGGGATCTCCCTCAATGATTATTTATGCCCCCTAGTATGGGATCTTAACGCACTGATGATAGGTAGAGGGTAGATATTACATCTCATGGATCCATGGTCTTCCTAGTAACATGTTATATCCTAACTCTAGGTCTAAGATTTGGAACAGGGTGTTCTTAACGATTGGGCTTATTCGGACTGGTAGTATGATGATGCCTTTGGAAGACCTTTATTCTTCATCAAAGGCCTTGATATTGATTCTCCTCATGACATCAATGTTGGATTTAGAATAGCCCAAGTGTTTGATTACTTTCAAAGTGCATATGTTTAATCTGACTCTACCATCAATGAGGACCCTACAAATCGTGTGTTTGTGAACTTGGATGAGCGGGTGCAAGGGATCGTTATGCAGAGGCTTGTGTAGTGGCACGTCATGGTCCATAAAGGTTGCATGCTTGTTGGCAGCTATGTGGTTCACCATCATTTGGAAGCTTTCTAGAGTTATGTCCCTTGGGATAGCTATATTTTAGAGTTTTTGGTTGAGAGCCTGCTTGTGCTGCGGGGATATGCGCAAAAGGTTGAACATGGATATCTAGGAAGGTTTGTGCTTTAGCTAATCCACCAGACTGGTCTATGGACCAAAGGTTGTTGGCAGATTAGCTGGTATAATAGATGTGGAAGGCACTCCTTGTAAGACAACCTTGGAACAACATGTGGTGATAACACATTTAGCATTTCGGTCTATGATAGTAATAGTGGCCACACAACTATCTGAGGGATTTATGCAGTTGATGGTGTTGTCACTGTTAGCATAGGTGTAATTGACTTATTTTGATGGTCCACCAGACCCTGAGGATTTTCCTTTTTTATGATCATGGAATGTGTCATTGAAGATTATATGATCATTCGTACCCTTGGATTGGGCATTTGTGACATCGATAACCCCTGTTTCAATCAGATCTTGAATGGCATTCTTCAGTCTATAACAGTTTGGGTGTCCTTTTTCCCAGTGAAATTCACAAAAGTCATTTTCATTGTACCACTTTGGTTTTACAACACCGTGTTTGTATTCTCTGATTTTGGGTAGAGTGATAATATTGGATTGTATTAGCTTTCTTAAGGCTGACTCTATCAACTCCCCCAATGGTGTGTAGTCTCGTTTAGGAAATGGAAACTGTTGTGGGCGTTGTGCAGGGGTTTGATTGTTGGACACAGCTGCTGCTTGAATAGGGGGTGGTTGGTTCTGATTGTGCACTTACTGAGAGGGCACCATGGGTTTTTGGTTTTCCATAGGTGCTCCTTGTAGCGACACAATTGTTTGAGCATAGTTGACCATCTTTACATCAATGACACCATCACTGGTGTCATTTTTGTTCTTGGTCCGCCACTTGGCTTTATTTTTTGTAGTTTTGTTTGTGTTTGTCTGAGTAGGATCTGCAAGGATACCTCTTTTGACCATGTTTTTATCATAGAAAACTCCTCATTCAATGAGTTGCTTGAAGTTAGGAGCCAGCTGCAATTCTATGGTAAATGACATATATGGGATCAGATTGTCAATGAACATGACTATGAGGTATTTCTCGGGCACATCATATGTTATTATATTTGTAGTGTTCCTCCACCTTTGTTGGAATTTCACAAAGGATTCTCCATCTTTATGTTTAATGTTGCAGAGGTCCTTGATGCTGACCTTGCATTCGATATTGTGATGGAAGTGAGCAATGAATTTTTTGGACAACTTTCTCCAAGACAAAATGCCATGAGGTAATGTGAGAAACATTCCATTGCTAGTTCGGCTAGACTTTGTGGGAATGGTCACATTAGGTATGTTTTGTCATGTGCCACCTTAATGCAACTAGCAAAGAAATCTCTGATATGTTCTACAGGGTTGGTGTTACCTATGTATTTGTCAAACTTGGGTACTGAGAAATGAGTGAGAAACATAGATATGTGCAATGAATGATCAAAGGGGTATGTGTACAAATCATGTCTAGTGTAAGACTTGGTTTTCCCCTGATTTTGTATGTCCATCATTTGGGTTTGTAGACTTTGCACTTGCTGGATTAACATGTCTATCTGAAATTGAGGATTATTGGTGGCATTGTACCTCTATGTCATTGTAGGTACGAGGTTGCACCTTTGTGTCCCTTGAGTTGGGACATATGATCTAGTCCTTGGGACTTGATATTGGTTCCCTAGTGTGTGATTCTGATGCTGGGGCATTTGATTAGTCCATGATTGTTGTTGTTGTTGTTATTGTTTTGGTTGTTGGGGTTGTTGGTGTTGTTCGGGTTGTAGTAATCCCTATAGCAACAAAGGTGTATCCTTGGGTGGACGCTGACTGAATGTCAGACCCGTAGAGATGGATCCCTATGGGAGAAAGGTATTGACTGTTAGAGTAATTATTTATTTACACTTATTAATTAGATCACTTTGATTTTATTAATTAAGTTGTGTATTAATCTAGTTTACTTAAGCTATCTCTTAGGTGCATTATAATTAATATTCATATTAATTATTAATGTGCAACCTAGATTTTCTAGTTTTAGGGTTTCGTTCACCTTTATAGGTTGAACTTTCTAGTTTCTTTTTCATTAATTCAAATTATAATTTCACTCTCACATTTTGAGCAACTTCTGAGTTCTTCTTTTTCCTCTTTCTTCTTCTCTCCTGTAACAGGTTATTTGCATGCAGCTGTTCTTGGCGTTCTGTGGATTTGTATCTCTCAAATTCTACATGGTATCAGAGCTTCCCTGTTGTTGCCTAGTTTGAGGGTATTTTGAAGTCGTGATTCAAAGATGAAAGCCACAGCTTCTCTGGGTTTTTTTTTTCAATTTGGAGGAGGCGCTATTTTTTGGAGCACTTTGAGCCAAACAGACTCCACCATTGCGCTCATAAGGCCCGGGAGAGTAAAAAATCATATAAAGTTTGTTGGTTTTGGCCATAGTGACCCCAGAGGAAAATTTTATCACTCCTAGGACGTACGACATGAAAAATGAGAAAAACAAATTAAAAAAAATGTTTTTCTAGGGTTTTTTGGGCTCTGTGTAGCGCAGCCACGCCGTGCCACCTCGACCCGTGCCCGACCCCAGCCGGCGTGCCACCCACCGGCCACCAGAGCAGCCCCTAGTGGTGCTACCACGCGAGAACCGCCCAGGAGCTGCCTGACCACCACCTTCGTCGGCGGCCCACCACCTGCTGCCACCAGTGCACATAGGTGACATCATTGCTGACGTCACCTGCCAAAAATTTTTTCCGGCGGTATTTTTAAATGTTCCGGCAAGAAAAAAAAATTCGGCAATGGAAATTTTTTTTGACGAGATGGGCCCGCGACATGCAGATGGTCGTCAACTTTTTTCCCGGACTCTGTGACGGTCGTTTGACCGTCAATTTTTTTGTCGTGACTAGTTTTTTCCAGAGAGTTATTTTTTGGAGGCATAGTTGGTTTTTTGGCCATAACTTCAGCATACGATGTCCATTTTTGGAAAAAAAAACATCATCAAAAAGGTGTTTCCGAGGTGGACGCAATGGTGCTGGTCTTGATTGCTGATTCATCCATTTGATCTCTCATTTTTGGCATTGAAATAGAGGCTTTAGTTTCCTCCCTCTCTGCATCTGGCATCCAGGTTTTGCTCTCATTTTTTGTGCTTTCTACACTTGTTTATTTTTTGTATGGGGGGGGGATAGAATTATACATTGTGAGGGGGTGCATTTTCTTTCTATAATTTAATTTAGAAATGACCCTTCTACTTCCATCTACTTCTCTCAATGTCAGACCCCTTTGTGGCCTAGTTGACACCACACAATTATCACACTTGGAAAGCACACATGACCAGGCTACTCATGTCACGTGGCTTATGGTCATGTCTAGATGAGAACCAACCTATTCTGCAGCATCCATTTGAGGTCCTTCAACACAGGAACAAAATGGATGAAGCCATGGGTTTGATTGCACTGCACATTTTAGACAGCCTCCTGTTTCATCTGGATGGTTTGACCACTCCTCGTGCCTATTGGGGAAAGTTTGTAGATCTTTTTGGCATAGTGAATGCATTTAGGGCACTACAACTTGATGAAGAGTTGAAAACCTTGTCTCTTAATTATTTTTCCACCATTGAGGACTTCTTGATGAAGTTCAATGCTCTTCGATCACTTTTACAGGGATGTGGGAAGACCAAATCAGATGATGAGTGTATCTTTCTGATACTCTCAAAGCTTCGTGGAGAGTTCCTAATTTTCTCCTCCACTTTCTATTCCACTATGGATGCCTTGGGTCCTAGGCACAATATGCCTTCCTTTGTGGCCTTCTGTGATCGGTTGACTCAAGAGCAGTCAAAGATTCAATAGTTGAATGATGCTTTAGGTTCTATGAGCCATGTCTTGGTTGCTCACCCATCTCCATGGAAACCAGAGCAGAAACAGTTATCATCATCCACAGAATCTTGTAAGGATTCTCCTTCCTAGCATTCCTCTGGCCCACCTCCTTCACCTAAGGGGAAATCAAAGATAGACAAACCCAAGTGTACTTATCGCAATAAGTTTAATCATGATGAGTCTCAGTGCTTTCAGAAGAAGGTTGATGGATATGCCCAACTGATTGCTGATTTGACAGCTCTTCTTCATAAGAGCAACATTGATATTCCTTCTTCCTCCTCTCACTGGTCTTCTTCATCATCATCTCAGGTAGATGGTTCAGACAATGGAAAGGGTCATGCCTTATGTGCATCTTCTATAGCTCCCTCTTTTAGGTGGTTGTTGGATTTTGGTGCTTCACATCATATGGCATCTTCTTGGAGTTCCTTCTCATCTTTTGCAACCTCTCCTACCCCACACATCTTGATGGGGAATGACACTGTCATGCCTGTGTGTGGTCAGGGTTCTATTGACATGACGGTGGTGCATTCCATGATGTACTATGTATTCCATCCTTGTCATCGAACCTTCTCTCCATTTATCAGATTACTCACAGTGGGACAGAGAAGACAGTTGAGTTCACTGCAGATTCTGTACACATCCAAGATAGTGCGACTGGCCACATTGTTGATGTAGGGACAGTTGATCATGCCACCCACCTGTACTCCTTCTCCCATTTCGGTCCACCATCTTGAGTATCAGAGAATATCTCTCCTACTTCACGAGTGCCTAGTGAGAAGAAGTCGGGTCACCTGAACTTTTGTGTTGCTCCTGAGATCAGTGTTGTGGCTTCTCCACCTCCTCCTTTTGTTGCGCCTGCCTTTGTTCAACATGATTCTTCTTCAACAGTCCCTATTATGGTCACTCCCTACATCGAGCCTTTCCCTCCAGTTGTTGAGGGCATATTTGGGGACATTCATCTCCTCCCAGCTGACAGATTCAACCCATCTATTGGCCCACCTTCATTAGGGATTCCATGCCAGGCATCTCATTCATTCTCCTTTGAGCACTAGCTTGGCCTTCCGGTTTCACCTCTCATTCAGGGGTTTCCTTGTTACTTTGTACCTCTATTTCTTCCACATTGGAGTTCCATTGGTTCGATAATTCCTACAGGGGTTCCATCATTTTGGGGGGGCTTTGGTGTCTCATCCCTCTCTCATCGGGGGTTTGATTGTACTTATGGTTTTGAGAGTCTCTTGAGCCATTCTTTTCTGCATTTTCTTCTATCTCTTCTTGGAGTAGGGTTTTTCCCATGTCGTTTTCTCTATTTCTCCACTTTACAAAGATTTAGTTGTGCTTGGGTACTGGATCAGGCCTTGTTGCCGGGACCCTTTTTTCCTGCTTTCATAGCTGTGCTAGGTTAGCTTACCTCCTGAGCTTCGATTAATGGGGGGTGTTATAGTAATTATTTATTTACACTTATTAATTAGATCACTTTGATTTAATTAATTAAGTTGTGTATTACTTTAGTTTACTTAAGCTATCTCTTAGGTGCATTATAATTAATATTCATATTAATTATTAATGTGCAACCTATCTTTTCTAGTTTTAGGGTTTCATTCACTTTTATAGGTTGAACTTTGTAGTTTCTTTTTCATTAATTCAGATTATAATTTCGCTCTCACATTTTGAGCAACTTCTGAGTTCTTCTTTTTCCTCTTTCTTATTCTCTCCTGTAATAGGTTATTTGCATGTAGGTGTTCTTGGTGTTCTATGGATTTGTATCTCTCAAATTCTACATTGACCCCAAGACTAGCAGAGACTGATTGTAGTATCGAAATAATCACAAATAGGTTGTTGTTTGTTTGCGGAATTGATAAAATAGCCTGAGAGTTTAATGTAAAAGGCCATGAGGATGAGGCTTGAAATACACTAGTGACCAAGGGTGCACTTGGCTGGGAGCCTTTCATGTTTTTTGTGGATGATGTGCTAGCTTGATTTGTAGAGCTAGTTTGGCTTGACACAGTCTGCGTTGATGTCATTTTCAGCGATGATGGAAAGCCTAGGGATATCACAAGTTCCATTTGAGAGGGTCAAAATGTGGTTTGGCTTGATAGAGGGTTCTCTGGCCATACTGTTCACATATTAAATTCAATGGGGAGTTTGACTCCCTTCTTAATAAACATGGCTAAAAACCTTTCAGGATTTCTCTCTACCACAAAATCAACTACTTGTGTTGAATAGGCGTCTTGTTCTATGTCTTTGAGCTCCTCCTCTTTGACATCCTGGAACAGTGTTGGTCTATGGGGATTCTCAATGTAAAGAGCTGGACTAGTATTTTTGAAAGGGTCATCCTCTCGCTCTTGTTCCCATGGGGGAAACTAGTTGATGTAAGAATCATCAGGTTGTGTCCTAGCCTTCGACCTAGTGCAAGGTCCTCCATAGGGTGTATAAGACATAGTGTTGTCCATATTTTTTTTACTAAAATAAGTGATATAAAGCAAACAAAAAAGGATAACCTTTCTATAAGAGTCCAAGTTATGTTTGGACAAGGGTAATTCTAGGGACAAATTTAGATTTCTCTTGATCTCAAAAGACTTGGTGATATAAGATATGGATTCTGACTATTGCCTTGGACAAAGTTAATGATAGAGATTGATGATTTGAGATAACGAGATCAAGATAATCGAGTCTGGACTTTTGAACTAACAATATTTTAGAAAATAATCGTGCTTTCAAAGAATGGATGATCTTTAATATTTAGAGATTCACACAATATTCTTCATGTTTTTCTCAGATTTAGACACTGGTATCTTACACAATATGGGGAATCTTTCCAAGGTTTTCAGGAAGAAAACAAATGTTCAGATCTCTTGGTCAAGTGCGGCAAACTTCCACCCATTGCGGTAAAGTGATAGGTCAACTGCGGTAAACAATCATCAATTGCGGTAATTAAAGGCTCAAGTGTGGCAATAAAAAAGTCGATTGTAGCAAGATTCCGTCAATTGCAACAAGATGCAGGCAATTGCGACAAACAGAGACAGTCTGAAAAAAAAAGATCTCAAAAGGGTGCATAGGTCTGATAAAATTGATTTTTGGAACAAGGACTTTGATTGCAGAATAAGTTTGATGTTGACAACCTAGACTTTGGACATGTTGGACTCATTTTGACAGTTTTTGATGTTGGTTTTGCATTTTTGGAAACTGATCATAGAACAAGCACAATAGACAAAGTGTTTTGTAATCAAGCACGGGTTTTGAGACAAGGACAAATAGATTAATCTAGGTCAAATTTGGCTTTCAAGATACAATGTTATAGGCCCAATGATTGAATGTTTGTTAGCTCACACAACAAGTGTCACACTACTAGGACACGAAGGTCCGCGGCATAGGTGCCCGTGTTTTTTCCATTACCAGATATTATTGTCGTGCTAGTGAAGATCTCTTTCACTACCACAATCTCTTGGAACACATATGTTGGGAATCTTGGGGGGAAATTTTGCAACCCTTTGCACTATAATAAGGTATTTGTTCGAAGGTGAATTGGGTTGGCCTCTATATTAACAAGGTTGTAGTAAGGTTTGTGGTGTTTATCCAATCGATTTGTACGTGTGTGACTCACTTAAGAGCCTTGTTGACCATGATGGATACTTAGGGATATTCACCTAATCTAGGCTATCATCAAAACATGTCGCCTGAGCTTGGCTAGATATAAAACATAACTTTGGTTCGCGTCTTGTTTATATATCGATCAGAAGGATTACCAGTTTAAGGTCATTCTCCGAGGAAGAAGCACATTCCTGAGATAAACCTTTCTAAAAAGTATAAAGGTTTTTAATCTTACAGATTTGTGTAAGTGCACCATTGACTGAAGACACAAGGTTAATCGATTAAACACCAAAATTCCAAGTGTGAACTAAGCTAATCACCCATACAAGCACAAGTGTTCAATTTTAAAGCCCAAAGTAGGTGATGATTTTCTTGTTCGATTTTAATGCACCGAATTGAAATATTTGTTTGCCTTTGTTCAATTCTTAATTACCATGTCAATTTTAAGCACCAAATTCAAAAAATGAGGTTCACAATGTTTGCATGCAATGTTCATTTTAAGCACCAAAAACACAAAATGAATGAATTTTAGATTGCTTTGTTAACTGTTTCCTCGCCACAAGCTATCAAAACAATGATTAGTATCGAAAACTTGTAATAAAAAATTGAAGAATATCCAACAACTCTGGGATTGTTAAGATTGTTAAGGCTAATGATAACCTTGTACTTTGCTGCAAAATGTTTGATAGAATCAAGATACATATTTTAAGATTCACTTTGATCTTCTGCCACGATTGCCAAGATGACTCTTTGTTGCATGCAGTATTTAACAATTCTTCTTATGGTAGATCTCAGTGATCTAGCACTTGGGATGTGTCTAATTATCCTCTTGTCCATTAGTCATTGGTCAATCCTGCATAGAAATCAAGAAAACAATCAAAGTTTAACAGAAAATAGTGAATTTGAATCAAATATGTAGTGCATCTATTGATTGTGGCAAAGTTCTCACAATTGCGGCAAAGTTTTGTCAGATGCGGCTAAATGTTCCCGATTGCGATAAAGCACTTTATGTTGTAGCAAGATGCTGTGATTGCGGCACAGATCGATTAATTGTGGTAAAATTTGCTCGATTACGGCAAACTGATATCAATTGTGATAGGGATTAGTTAATTGTGACATAATGCAAGAAAACAAAGAATTGAATAATGACATAAAAGAATTGTGAAACCCTCAAATTGATTACAACATTAAACCAGCCGATTACAATAGATTTTTGTCAATCGCGGTAAAACACCAGCGATTGCGAAATTACAATTATATAAAAAAACATAAAAAAGGAAAATCTGCAGTCGTACGGTGGAGGCCAAAGAGTCTTGTTTTTCATCTACAAGTGATATTTGGGCTGTTTGATTCACGTCAGGTTCACCAAAATGTCATAGAATCAATCCTTTTCCACAATCTCGAGTTAACGAGGGGGTTAGAAGCATCAATTTGCAATGGGGAAAGATCAATCAATTACTACTAAGAATGAAACTATGAACAATAAAATCACAAGCAATCAAGGAGGAATACAAACGAATGTAAACCAAAAAAGCTTGAATCTTTTATTGTCTCTCTCTACTCCTTCTGAAATGTTGTGTGTGTGGTGCTTAGTATTGGTATCGACAACATCTATGACTTGGGAGCATTGAGAATATGATATTGAATGTGTGATTGCAAGAAGGATTGATGCTTGAATCAATTTGATAGAGTAATGTCACATGAAAGCTTGAAATCCTGGATGTTTGATCGCAAGAAGGCTTGATGCTTGAACCAATCTGACAGAGTAAGGGCGCACAAAAGCTTGAAATCTTGGATCCTTCAAATAGTTATGAAGGGTTGATTATATAGAATACAGAAATGATATGAATGGTTGAGATCAATCCCAGAGATTAGAGGATGAACGATTGAGATCAAAGAAAACTAGAGAAGCCATCAGTAAACTCCACCTCCTCAACTTGGAGAGAGGAGATAAAGTTTGGTTAACTGATTATGAGTTACCTTTTGAACTAAAGAGGTAATTTGGAGTTACCTTTTTGAACTAAAGAGGTAGGTGGAGTAATTCATGCAATCAGAGATCTGATCAAGAGTTCTTTTTTTTGAACTAAAGAAAGGATTTAATTGAATATTTAATTCACTTTTGTAATTAGAGTATTCAACAATGAGATAACTGTATTCTTTTTGGTTTAGAATTGAATTATTGAATGAAATGAAATTAATTTAATTAGAAGAATTAATTAATAAGTTTAAATATTTAAATTTAAACTTTAGGAAATTGAATTTAATTAATTAATGAAGATTAATCAATTAAGGTTAATTAATTAAATAAAATTAATTATTTAATTAATTTTGGGGATTTGATTAGATGGTTTGGGGAATGAAATTAGAAGAAAATAGATGACTAATTAATGGTTAAAAAACCATTAATTAATAGATGAAAAATAGTGTTTGTAATGTAAGGTCGCAAGTATGTCCATTTTAGGGTGTCGACCCAAGCAAGGCATAGTCCAATACATATTCTCTTTAGATTATCTGAATACCAACAAGGGTCAAAGAATGATACAATAGCTATTTTTTAGTGTTCATCAGGGTTAGCGAACCACAAACTCTTATAATAACTCATCTTTAAAGAGGATCTTGTATAACTCTTAAGCCAAAACTTGTTTTTTACAATGTGCCTTTGGGATTTATATGGAAAAATTCTAGGAGTCGATCATCATAAATGTGACTCCAAAACATTTGTCAATGTGGCATGTAGAGAGGAGGTACTCCTGAAAAGTCATCTGTAACAGTGGTGGCAGACTAAAAAGGTGGCACATCTTTTTAGAATTCAAAATGTACCTTGAAGAGCATTGTCAAGGAGGGGTATTTTCCTCCCGTGTTTGAAAGCAGGACACATGTTGAAACGACAGGATTTATTGGAAACCATCGCCAAAGTCGGTTGGGAGATGTGTGGTCTGGACATGTGGCGACCCAATTTGTTAATTGTTGGCAAGAGAAACTATATAGATGCTTGGATATTGTCATTTATGGAAAATAAACTCTAATTCTACATGCACATTATAGTAGGAGATAAGCCTAGAAGTCAGATTGAAAATTGGTTAAGTATGGAAATAAAGAACAAGGTGTTCTTCCAGTTTTCACTTTTTGGTCTGGTGGTCATTTCCAAGTTCACATCTTTAGTCACAGATATAAGGGAAGTATTTTGGATGTATGGAGATGTTTATTCCAGAATTTGAAGGTACGGTGATACATGGTGTGAAAGATAGATGGATATGTATATTAGTTTTTGTGTTTGACAGTCAAAACAACTGACATGGTGGAAAAATATTTACGTGAATGTGGTAAAAAAAATTTGGCACTTAATTTTATGTTCAAATGGTGAAGCTAAAGTGCACCTATGCATGTGCATGTTTATTTTGGTCAAAAGTAAATTTGAATTATGGATTTGGATGGCTTAGTCAACACGTTTCACATTTCCCTATAACATTTTTTAGTCAACATCGTGAGATCCAATTTTTGGTTATGGACCTATAAGATTGATGGATTAGGGTTTGGAAATTAGTGAGAGATATTAGAGAACAGAGTTGATGCATGTGAGAAGTGTGTAAGGTGTTAAGTGAAGGTTTTTGATGTAGGAAATTGAGATCTAATAATCTGATTAGAGACTAACAACAAAATAAGACAATCAAAGATAAAGTATATCATATCAATGTTACAGAATGGATTCAATTTTGCATCAACAAATCTTAGTTGCATTAGATGACCTAGACCAGTCTAAATTTGAAGTTCACGAGTTGTAGAGGAATCTCAGAGAAGATGATATTTTCATTAAGCAACTGAAAACATAGTTGAAGCAAGAAAAGATGAAGAGAAGGGAACTCTGTGAATATCTAAAGAAAAAGGATACAGAGAGCTTAGATGATGAATAGTTGAGTTGGGACTCAAAGGAAAGGACTAAAGAGTGTGAGAATATTAAGCGAGAGAATGCAGTCTTGAAGAATGAGATGGAATATATAGTGATGAGGATGACCAAGGAGATTGAAGATGGGAACAGGAATGGGGAGAATCTCAATCAATCCTTAAAAGAAAGATTAGATGAATGGAATAGACTTGTTGCTAATCTGCACGAGGCCAATCATATTAAGGAAGAACTAAGATATGGACTTGTGATTACTAATGACTACAAGGAGAAGTTCACAATCAGCTCAGCCAAGCTTGATTCATTGCTTGAAAGTCAAAGGAGCCTAGATGACAAGAGTGGTCTTGGATTTGAGGAAGGAGAAAGTTCTATATATGCTTAAGGAAACCCTAGATCTGAGAAGAAGAAGAAGAAGAAGAAGAAGAAGAAGAAGCCATCAACAAGACAACCTAATGTTCAAAGAATCAATGGTAAGTGCTTTATCTACAATAAATTTGATCATAAAGTCATGCATTGTAGGAATAGGATGAATCAAAATAATGAAATTTTTTTATGGTCAATGTTTTAAGTGCAAAAAACATGGTCACAAGTTAAGTGAGTGTAGAAGTGTTGTGAACAACTCTTTCAACAACAAAAGAAACATTAAGTGTTATGCATGCAATGGGTTTGGTCATTGTTATCAATAAGAATTGTACCCAAAAAAGCTAAGTGTAAAACTCAACATTCCCGTTGTAACATGGAAAGATTCTCAATGGTGGGATAGTTGCATTGAGAATGTATCTCTGGATCATAGCTCGGCTTCCTCCCTTATGTTCACCTAAAAATTAAAACTTGACTATAAAAGGGATAATAAGAATGCTTGAAAAAGTAGATAACTTAAATTGAAAGGTGATACACCAAATTTTATCTAATGTTCAAAATTTACAGATACTTGCATCCACAATAAACTTAGAATGTAAATCTAATCTTCACAAATCCACAAGAAATAATCATATTTAAAGAAGGCTTTAATTCTGAGTAATTATGAAAAGATGAGTTATTTCCACAATTTTAAACCACTAAAAGCATGTAAACACAACTCAAAACATGTTAACACAAAATGGGAAGGAAAACTTTGATCTATATTCCAACTCCAAGGGGAAAAATATGGTAAATACAAATCCTAAAAATAATGGCTCCAGTACAATAAATGCCAACATCTGCAATGTGAAAAAAACTAGCAAAAAGAGGAAGTTGTTGAAAAATCCGGTCAAAAGAGAAGATATAGACCAAGAACATCAAAAGGTTGCATAGAACTGAAAATCCCTAAAAACAAGGGACCAAACTACAAGAAACATGATTATCACTAAACAAATAACTCCTCCAAGCCATGTAGAACTAATAAACAAATAAAACTATCCTAAAATTATGAAAAAACCCACGTGGTCAGATGTAGGAATAAATCCCTAAAAAGAAGGATACAATTGTGAGTAACTCGTAGTCTAACTACCAAGGAATCCTCTCAACTGACGTATCAATGAAAATGGACCCAAGAATGCCCCATAACTGCTCCAAAACTAAAAAAATCCTCACTCCATGCATCTCTAATTGCACGAAAGAAATATCATCCTTCCCCTCAAAATAGGACTCGAAGTCATGCAAAGTCATCAATAACTCAAACTCACTTATCTTTCCTTGCTTTTGGATTTGATTATTATTATATGAATCGATCAGATTTCCACAATCCATTGAATTTAGAGTTGAATTTCTAGCTTAGATTGTGTATGTTTTTTTAGCATCAACGTTTCGGATCACACTCTGTGATCCATCATCAGGATATAAGAGCAAAGAGAAATAAGGAAATGTAAAATAAGATGCAGACAGGGCCTCTCTTAAAAGATAAAGGAAGGGCTGGGGTGAGAAAGAAGGCACGAAAAACAAGGGGGAAAAAGGGGAAACAGACAACCTAAGAGCAAAAAA
>MU228473.1:2801869-2822082 GCA_018584345.1 Thuja plicata | reverse complement strand
CCCAGCCCTTCCTTTATCTTTTAAGAGAGGCCCTGTCTGCATCTTATTTTACATTTCCTTATTGCTCTTTGCTCTTATATCCTGATGATGGATCACGGAGTGTGATCCGAAACGTTGATGCTAAAAAAACATACACAATCTAAGCCAGAAATTCAACTCTATATTATTATATGATTTATAGGATACATCACATAAAAATAATCAAATTTACAATCTGAATATTATGCAAAGGAAAATAAAATAATAAAACTTACATTTGATATTAATATTTGCAAGGCAATTTGCCTTAAAACATTAATATAAAATATAAATCTACTAACTTAAGAATAGGGCATTAAGCCTGTGGGCAATTTTGATAAAAAAAAAATCCCATCAAAATACACAAGTGGAAAAACATTCGATGGAAATAGGGTTCAAAACCCTAATTCTTTACTTCATTTCTCATTTGCATTTTTTAAAATTTTTGGAATGAGGTCGTCGACTTGGGATCACTATAAACCCCATGTTTTGTTTTGTAATTGTTCATGGAGCATGCTGGAGTTTTTCTTCAAACCTTAGCCTCCTCTGCATATTATATCACCTTCAAGGTACTCCTCATTATTGTACCTGAGAGCTCTTTATGTATCTCTGTGATACTCTTGTATTTTGTATCTTTGAAAGAAATGATGAAAAAATTGGTTATTTCTCTGCCATTTTGATGACTATATTCATATTTTTGTGTATTTCAATTTAAACAATAAAGTATTCATATGCTTTTGCAAGTAGATGGTTTTACATTTCATGGTATTGTATCTTCTATTTATGTCTTGCAGATCTGTACGTCTCATACCCTTTTAATGACCACTCATTGTGGTGTTAAGAAAGAGGGTTTCTATCAAAACCCCATAAAAAGATAACAAAAACTAAGAAAACTTGGTGAATCTTCCCAAAAGGCTGTGACTTATCTGTAAGAACGAGGGCTTTATCTTTATTTTCTGGTTGCAACTGTGATACAAAGATCTTAAGAAAATCCTACGTATTGTCTCCTTCAAACCCTCAAGTGCCTTTGTATATTCCTATAATTATGAGTTTGAAACTTGTAGCATTATTTCACTATATTTACTGATTTTAAAAACCCTCAGCTTATGTTTAGAAAGGACAAAGCCCACACATTTCCTTTTCTTTATTTTGACCTTCATATTTTTGGTGATTCCTTGTGTATATGCCATGAAATGAAAAATATTGAAGGTTCAGATTCTATTGTTTTTGGCCACAATTTTTGAACTCATGTGGCTTTTGCAAATGTAAATGCATTATTGTTTCCCTCATGCTCCCTGCCCCTATATGTAACTTTGGTGTTTACCAAATTATCAAGGGTTTTTTTCATAAGAATGTAAATATAGAAACTCAAAATCCTCGTACTTGTAGCCGCCACCCTTCAAGAATTCTTACTGCACTGTGACATTATCTGCACTTATCCCTTTATGGGTTATGGCTCAAAAAATTGCGCCTTATGATACTCAAGGGTTTTTGTACTCTCGAAAATGAGTTTCTCTCCTTTCAAAAATAAAGCACACTTGATTTGACACATAAAAATTGGTTGCATCTTTAAACATATCATGTTGATTCTTGATATCAAACCAGTCTTTAAAGAATGTATTGTAGTTATGGGTTGCACAAACTGAAACATCTTAAAATCACTTTTATTGCCTCAACTTTGTAACTCTGTTGAGTGTTGACTTCAAATTTTCTATATCTGATTTGTTCTATAGGCATTGTATTTGTAGATGAATATGTCCATTCACTTTTGTCCTTTAATGTTGTCACAATGATTACTCAAATATCTTATATCCTCCTTCCTACTTTGGATGTAGAGATTTAAAACTTTGACAAATATTTATGTATTAATGTTTCATTTTAAGCTTTCCTTCAGTTCATTATAAATCATCCTTTGAATTTGTAAGACATCTTAATTTAACTATAACACTATGATTATTTTTGCAACCCTATCAACCTGATGATACTTGTCTTATTCTTATACTTGCAATTTGTAGATGTTCATCTTTAACTCACAGTGAGTTTTGTCCTTATCATTTTCTGAAGTAACATTGTTTCTATTCTATTACTAATATTTGTTGTAGAAAATTGACAAGAATGAGTAAATCATCTTGTATTGTTCTCTTGTACTTACCATTGTAACCTCTTTATGACTATCAATGTTGAGTGAGTACCCTGTACCTTTCTTGGAATTCTTTGATGCTTTTCAGTTCTTAAAATAAAATAATGCTCTGAAATACTTGTGCTTTCCTCCCAGTTCCTTTTCATAATATTAAGCACAGTGATGACATGACAGTGATGACATGATGATGTACATGAGCTTGCATCCACATCTTATTTCCTACAACCAGAATATGGATGAATTACTCTATACCTTGATAGGGAATTTGATCTTGTTGTTTCTTACTTAAATACAACATAGGTTCTCATGTTATATATATGTACTTAAGCTTGTGCTATCATGAATGATGAATTGAAGATGCATACTTGTCTTATCTTTTCCTCTATGCATTTTGTATATGTCTTTGTAATATTGGACCAAAAGGTTTCATACCAAAGTAGTATGTCCCTTTAATGGTTACTTGTCTTCAATATGGTTCTGCAACTATGATATATGATAAGCTAAAAGGTTTTACATCTTGAAGATATGTCCCTTTAATAACTCATTGTCTTCATTCTTGTAACTGTACATGACACAAATTGTTAGTTAAAATATGTGACTAAGTTTCTATATACAGTTGACCTTTCCTAATGTAATATGATCATTTATTGTGCTAGCAGGGAAGTCAACTTCTAGAGATAGGATTAGATCCTCCATTTCTCAGTATCTTTGACTAACATCATTTTCACCAACAGTGCAGGTACACTGAGGAAATGGAGTCAACCCTTCAACCAGTTGATCTAGGATACAACATAGTTCACCATTAACAGGCAATGGAAAATCTCACCTTTCTTCTCTAGTCTTGACTTCTGTACCTATTATATTTCCTTATGCATTGTCATTCCCCGAAAGGACAAAGCAAAAAGACCTCTAAAGCATTAAGCAATTATATATATATGAGAGAGATATTATGCATCAACTTGAGATACAATGCATCTACTTTAGATACAAGGGTTAAACCGCTTAAGTCCCTCCCAGGTTATATATATATATATATATATATATATATATATATATATATATATATATATATATATATGAGAGATATTATGCATCAACTTGAGATACAATGCATCTACTTTAGATACAAGGGTTAAACCGCTTAAGTCCCTCCCAGGTTCCCTAATGCTGACAACTAGCAACATATTCTAGCTCAAATAAAGATATCTTGACATCCTAATTATAGGTTCATTTGCATTACATAAAATATATGTGAAATGGGTCTATTAAACACTTCATACATGAATTAGCTTTTAACATAGTGAGCTTTCCATAAAATCAATTTAAAGTAAAGAGAAGATTGTTTCCATACACTTTTAACATTTCCTTTGAAATCCTACTTTTATACGTGTAAATCATTCATACATAACGATAAGGTATTTACACATCAAAATTATAAATTATTCCTTCCTTTAATGAATCTATACAATACATAGCAATAAGACATCATGACCCTACTTTACTTTTAAGAGTTTCATAAAAGAATTCCTTTCTTTGCCAAATATATCAATTACATAAAAGATATTTCTCCCCCCTTTTCTTTCCCTAAAGCCATTACATAATTGAAAGTACATCAAAGATTGTTTACATTCATCTCCTTTCAGGTGGTTACATTTATTGGAGTTGATGAAAAATATCAACTCTACATCTCCCAAAAATCACCTACATGCAAACACCTATCATAGAAAGAGGGAAGAAAAAGCTATGGAGGTCATAAACAACAGATCTGTGAAAGAGAAAACGTCACGTTGCAAACAATGAGAGAAAACTCTCAATGTAATAGAATCCTCAATAATTAAATATAGAATACAAGATGGTTCAAGATCAATCAAAATTAATTATTAAATACAAAGAAATCAAACCTTATAAAAGGTGATCAAAACCCTAAAAATGGGAGAAACCTAGGTTGCATGATAATAATTAATAAAGAATTAATTATTATATGCCTGAAGTTTAGCTTAAGTGAACTAGAGATAATAAGTTACTTTAATAATTAAATCTCAATGATTTAATTAATAAGTAAATTAACTTATTACTCTAACACCCCCCTTAAGATTAACTTAGGGAGTAGCTAAAACCTAGAAACAACTATTTAAAGCAGGAAATGGGTCCCGACAACATGGCCTGATTAAGTACCCAAGTACAAAAAATCATTGTAAAGAGGAGAAAAGGAGAAAACCTAGTGGGAAAAATCCCTCTCCAAAAAGAGATGAATCCTAGTGAAGGACTGAAGAAGCCTCCAAACTATAGAATGTCCCAGAAGATAGGAACAAAGGAACAACATGAAGAACATCACTAAAGCATGAAGCTGCAAACATTGTCAAAGAATAACTGTTGGAACCTCCACTATAATAGAATGTGATAAGGTAGAGAAGAATATAAACAAAGTCTAAAGAGATGATCAAATGAAGATGGAAGGATGCCTCAAAAAAAGGAATGAAAGTGTGTCCGTATGGTAAATGATCCATCTCACCAAAATGCATAGGTACCCAACCACTACATCCACCTAGTACATAGGAACAAATATTGAATACATAGATCACTCCATCAAACCAAGGAAGCATTAGAACCAACAAGAGATACCCCCCATAATGATGAGCAAGGAGAGGCATGATGGGTACACCGAAAGAGACTGCCAAGAACAATGGCATGACGAAGAACCAAGAACATAGAATGTATAGAAGAAAGTACAAACACATATCAAGGATGGTTTCAAGGATGATCACTATCTTGACACACACATGATGCTAATGTTGTGGAAGGAACAATCAATTTACAAAGGTAGAAGACAAAAAAAACAAACATCAAACCCCCTCATGGCACACTTTATAATATAGTGCGAGTATAAACAAACACAAAATGTGCAAGATCCCAAGCATGAAAAAGATGGCATTTTATCTCAGTGCTTTCACAAAAAAAGAAATGCTACAAAAATAGATGTCTACAATGCTTAGGAATGATAGAAAGCTATAGGAACATAAGTAATAGCTAAAAATGAGTCATCCCATGCAAGGAAAATGGTCCCAGGACCTGAAACATCTAAGATATTCACCATATTGTAAAAAAGAAAAGACACTAAATAAAATATACCTAGAGAAGATTCTGGGGATGAGACCCATACCAAAATAAAGAGCACAAAACAATCTTTCCAATGATGTGCGCAATTCAGAAAATGAAGTTCGAATGAGAAAAATATGGCTCCTAGAGTGCAAAAAGGAACCCTGTCTTTGACTTGAAAAAACATGTGCAAAATAGAAAAATAAAAAAACCAAACTTGCAAAATTAGGTCGAGCTCGGAATGAGCTTTTCGATGATATCTTGTTTGGCAAAAAAAGCCTTTGTTTTCTCAAGATACGAGCAAAAAAATGAAGAGGGCTCCAAAACAAGAAGAACTCCAAGAAACCTTTGCTAAATCTGACGAAGCTCCACTAAATCTGGCGATGCCTCCAAAACTAGTGAGACCACTAAATTTTTGACCAAATTTGGTGGATGTACCAAGGAAAAAAAATTATTTGAAAAAAATGTTTTTTCTTCTTTTCTCTACCTCAGATTGCGTGCCAAGATAGGTCCTTACATGCAAAAACAATATTTTATCTCAGAATGCAACTGTGTCCAAATTAGACGTCCCTTATATGAAAATAAGGGTTTTTGGCCCTTTTGAGCACAATCATGAGGTTCGTTTGAGCCCAAACTGCTCCAAAAACAAACTCCCCCCAGATCCACAAAAATCTAAAATAGAAAACCTCTTTAAAACACATATTTGAAGAACAAGGCCAAATCTCTCATGAAGAGAATAGGTGCATGAAGATCAGGTGCTCTGATACCATATTGGAGTTGCTAAAAACTATCAACCCTACATCTCCTAATAATGACCTACATGCAAACACCTGTCATAGAAAGAAAGAAGCAAAAGCTATGGAGACTAGAAACAACAGATCTGTGAAAGATGAAACATCATGTGCAAAAAATGGAGAGAAGCTTCTCAATGCAATAGAATCCTCAATAATTGAATACTAAATACAAGATGAATCAAGATCAATTAGAATTAATTATTAAATACAAAGAGATTAAACCTTATAAAAGATGATCAAAATGCTAAAAAGGGGAGAAACCTAGTGAACCGCCTCACAATAGGTGCTTAGTAATCGTACTCAAAGCCTCTCTTAGGAATAGTTTATTCAATCTAAGGATCACTTCTCCCACCATGAGGTGCATTTAGTTTGTCAACCCAGGGACGTATACTTGAAATGGTACGGCATAATATGTGCACTAAGTTCCTTAAAGAGTCACTCTACTTATGCTGTAGGAAAGTAAAATACATGAAAGGAATCTATACTAGAGCTGCAGGAAAGGAAACAAACCTATTCCTTACTAAAATCAATGTTACAAATTTCAAACTCTACTTAAGCCTATTCTTTTAACCTAGAGCATCCACTATAATTATCCTTGCAGGTGCTGCAAGAACATTCACAAAGTACAATGCTGCAGGAAGAAACTGTAATCTTCTATCTAGAATGCTAGAAATGCCAAAAGTAAATCTATTCTACTCTACTCTAATCCACCTCCCAAGTGGCCCCCCTTGGTTAGCTTCTGCTAATCTATTAACACAGAAGATAAACCAAAAGTCACTTCATTATATTTCAATAACTGATTACACGAGAATGGTATGTAAAATTGAAAATGAGCTTGCTGTGCAAGATACAACAGAATAATGTATTCCAAAATCTCCAAACTTACAAAATAACAGTCTCCTCCCTATAAATAGAGGATTGACTTCTTTATTCTAAAACATAAAAGGAACCATCTAACTGAAACTACACCAGAGAGAAAAACAGGAAACACAACAGCCCACGACATATGCAATGAAGTCTGGGTGACCAAGTCAAATGCTAGAAGTGCGGAGGGAATATAGCAGCGCTATTTTCATGCATTTCTAAAATAGTGGCTCCTCATTTGTAGTAGTTGTGTCTTCTGATGCCATGATGGTTATCCATTTGTAGCTGGTCTTTAACGTCCTCTTTGAATGCTGTCGACCACTCCCAAGCAACTCCTAATTCCTAGTAGGTTAGTTATCATGCAAAGATATTCATACAAGTATCTTAATCAAATTAATCTAGATATTAGAACACACATTTTGATTATTATATGAAATACTGCAACATATATAATATTGGCACAATATGACATATCTATTCTACCCATAGGTTTAATGGTTCTATCTGTACTTTAACATAAGTTCAACTGATTATAAGTCCATGAATGTTCTGGTAATACTTAAAAATAGAGTATAAATATTAATATAATAGAGATAGTAAATGGTCTCATCATCTGCCCCCTGGTAAGCTGAATGCTTGTCCTCAAGCATTACATCTTCTGGTAGTTACTCTGAAATCTCCAACCTCTGCCATCCCTCGCCTCTAGCTCTTGAAAGTGTAATAGAACCCCCTTATCTTATCCTAGACATCCACTCTATGATCCTCCTACAGTCGATCAAGTCTGTCAGTATTGATGTCATACAGGGGCCAAAGGAGATTTGGTGGCTGCATGGTGATTGGACACTAGAGTTCCTGTCTAATTTTCCTTCCCAACTGCACGTATTTTGGTGCTCTTTGAATAGCTACTTGGAGGTTGATAGGACTATGTGGTTCTGATTTCTTCAATGCCTCGGATAACCTACCCCATCTTCTTCTGGCACCAGCCAGGGCTATCAGAAAGATGAAGTAAGACAAACTGTCATACTCTGCATAGACCTCTGTTCGAATCCCAAAAATTTTATCCTTGGTTTCCTCAATTTTGCCATAGGTCAAATTGAGCCAATCTCTAAGGAGTATATATGGCTTGCTTCTTTCTGCCCTTAATGGCAATGGATCTATTTTCTCCTGTTCCTTGTAATTTTCTAGTTGTCTATCATAGTTGGCTTCATTGTGCATCCAGGAAATTAATACCCTTAGGTGTACATCCCCTATATAAAGTAGAGGGTTCCACTCAGTCTCTGCTGGAATGATGAAGTTATGTATGTATAGTTCACAAAGTAAATTTTTCTACCATGAGGGAAGGGTCTGGTATAGGCCATAAAATTCTTGGGATGACTTGAACTCAGAGTCTATATCTTTAATGGTCATCATTAGTTGGAACAAGAGGAACTGTTCTTTCAAACAGATGGTAGAAACCCTGGGGGGTGGCCTGCATGCAATTATTTGATCAGCCAACTTGAGGGCATGATCCATCTTTTGTTTCTATTTTGCCAATTGCTCTTTCAATTCTGTAATCTCCTCCCCTTTCTCTGTTATTACTTTCTTCATTTTCTTTTTCTCTTCTCCCCATAAAGTTATTGTTAAAACATACTTATTATGTAATCCAAAGAGAAGTGTATGCAAGGTGATTGGGTCACAATCTTCTACCTGGTTACTTTACCTCCTCTGTTCCTTCCATGAATGCTTTAAGAAACTTACTAACCAAGTTCTGTTGTAGGGCACTAAGGCAATTTCTGTGTAGGCTGACTGATGGGTTACTGAGGCACTCTCCTCGTTACTGTCTGGGATATCCTGATGGATTTCCTAGGGAATATTTTGGTAGACATCAGGTTCAACTTCATAAGTTTTTATTGAATGTGGAGGAAAGTCTTGAATTATAGACTAATTTGGGGAGTCATCCAGAATAATTTGTACATTGGGTTGTTCATCAAATTGCAAAGGAGAAGCAGGTTGGCTTTCTGAGGATAATCTAGGGAGCTATCCTCTCATTCTAGGGCTTCTTTGCATAGGGTTTTCTTCAATCTCTATAGCATTTTTCTTAATATCCTTCTTTGGCTTCTCTACTGCAGGAGTAGCTGCTACAGGAACCAACTTCATTTTCTTCCCCTTTGAAGCAGTAGGGGTTTGTGGCTTGGCTGTAGGAATAGAAGTTTCTCCCTCTAATTTCCATTTTCCTTTGGTTCAGGAAGAAGTGGGTACATTGCTCTCATGAGCAAGTAAAGGCATACTTTCTTGCAGATTTTCAGTTTCTTCCCCTTGGGTATCTTGCTCAACGACTGGGTCAATTGGTATCGCATCATCATGACCAGATTGCATATTAGGGTTAACTTGTGGTTGTAGGATTTTATGCTGGACAAATTATGACCATGCCATGGGAGAGGCATCCCTAAGAGATATTTCTATTAAAAATTTAATTAGGGCATGGTGGGAGATAGAATTGACATTTCCTTTTTGGGTCTCCTCAGCACTGATGCATAGAATATTGTACAAGAAATTGGGGACATTTATTGGAAGATTATGCCTTACATAACTCAGTAATTAAAAATGATGTGCGTGAAAATTGGAAAATCTCCCTTCACATGTAAAATACCTGATAATATGCGTAACCAACTCATTATATGGCAGAGGGATGGACATTCTTTTGCACCCTTGTTTGGTAATCTCCAGAAGAGGGTCGCCTGGTAGGGTAAACTGGGCCCTAGCTGATCTGGCATCATGAACATTAGGGTAGTGCTCTCCAAACATTGGTAATCTAGTAACTTCTGCTATCCGCTCCTCTATGGTGACTACTGTCAATCCCCATACAGTTGCTTGCCCTTCTTCAAATGTACTTGCAAATTCAGCTGTCGAGTCTTCATCAAATTTTGTTAACTTTAAGAAATACCCTAACCAGCCACGTGCATTAAACCTTCTTACCACTTCAAAATCTAAAAGTAACACACCATGTACTACCAGCTCATGTCTCTGCAACTGGCCTCCCATCTGTGCTTTCCAATTTTCAATTTGTCTGCTCTGTAGTAAATAAATGCCTTATTCCTTTTTTGAATTTCAGACTACTCATTTTTGAAAAAACTACGGGCTTCCTTCTGAATTCCTCTGTTATCCTCAACATGAACAATGGTGATGTATTTTAAAAATATAAATTATAGTTCTTACTGTGGGTTGCCACATAATTTAATTATAAGTCACATCAGGTCTGACAATCAGAGATAATTTGGGAATAAAGGTACGACAGTTGTGCAATATAGCAATGAGACTTTAATGAGACAAAGGTGAAGTACAGATTTGAGGTGATGTTAAATATTTTAGTAGTAAATAGAAATGAAATTTTAGGAATTAATACACTTCCCTCCCCCTACGAAACATTTACAAGTGTCCACACTTGGAATACTTAGCACGAGGAATGGAATTGGCTTAATGCCGCAATGATACATTTATTGCAGTACTAGATATAATCATCGAAATCTATGCGCTAAAAATGGAAAAACAATTTGAAAAGCTTGTACCTATAATTCAATCTTTGCACATGCCAGAAAAAGGTGGCAAGAGTGGAATGAAAGTGGCGGCGACTTGCGCCAATGTACTCGGCTCTTATTGAAAGCAATTAAAGGAAAAGGGTGATGACATGGAAGGTGGGTGGAAGATAAAGAAATGAGATGAGTTGAAAAGAAGAAGTAGAAAGTGAATGGAGGAATGAACTTCATGGAAACAAAATTTTTTTATTATGGACATGCTCAATGAAATTATATTGAAGATCTGCAGGTAGAAGGTTTTCACCCTCTATTGTGGGAAGTGTTACTTGTTGCTTGTTTGAAATTTGTTGTCGGAATTGCTGCAGGAAGTCTTCTTTTGTTTGAGGTTGGTGATACAACTTTAGCTGATGTAAATTGACTAATAGCTTGAAGTGTACTGGATCAATTGTTGTCAAATGGATGACACCATTGTTGAAGACATGGTTTATTTCATATGGCCCCAGCCATTTTGTCTGCAGCTTGCCTGGTATTTTCTTGAATCTTGAATCATATAGTAATTCTCAATCACCAACTTGAAACTGTTTGTTCTTAATATGTGAGTCGTGCCACTTTTTCATTTGCTTCTAGACTATTTCAGTGCACTCTAGGGTAGATTTGCGCATTTCATCCAAGGAATTGAGATGCATCAATCACTCTTTCTGTGCTGCAGGAAGATCAATATTTAACTCCAATGCCGTCTGCAAAGTTTTGTGTTCAAATTCAATGGGTAGCGTGGCTTCTTTTCCATATAACAGCTCAAATGGATTAAACCCTGTAGTGGTTTTCCAGGTTGTTCTATACACCCAGACGACTTCTGATAGTCTATTTCTCAAATCCCGGTGATGCAAATGAACTATTTTTGTTAAGATGGATTCTATTTCCTGATTTGTAGCTTCAGCCTGTCCATTGGCCTGAGGGTGATAAGGGCTTGACTTCTGATGTCTGATATTATATTATTTCATGAGCTCTATTATTAGATTGGAAGTGAATTGGGCACCTTGGTCAATTACAAGTTCTTTTGGTACTCCATATCTGGTGAAAATTTCATCATACTAAAATTCTACAACCTTATGATCCCGAGCATGTTTAATGGCTTGTACTTCAACCCATTTGGTCAAATAATCAGTGCACACCAGGATGTAAGAATCCCCATTGGATGGAGGGTCTATTGGGCCAATGAAGTCCATGCCCCATTTTTCAAATGGAGTTACCACTACCTGTGGATTTAGGGGCATTTCATCTGATCTGGTTGGTCAGCCCATTCTCTAACATTTGTCACATTTTCTTGTGTAGCTGGTTGCATCCTTGTGAAGTGTAGGCCAGTAATATCCAGTTGTTAAAATCTTTTGGGCTGTCCTTTTTGCTACAAAGTGTCATCCACATGGCTCATTATGACATGCATGGAGAATGTCATATGTCTCATCTTCTCGCACACATATTTGCATTACTTGATCAGGTCTAGTGTAAAATAGTATGTTATCAATCCAAGAGAAATTAAAGCTTTTCTCGACAAGTAGTCTCCTATCCTTATAAGAAAAATGTGTTGGCATTTTGTTAGTTGCAAGGTAATTAGCTATGTCAGCATACCACATACTTTGGATAGCAATATGAAACAAATGCTCATTTGGAAATGCATCATCTGTTAGAGTAGTATCTTCTTCAACATGGTGAATTCTAGATAGATAATCAGCTACTACATTTACCTTGCTAGGCTTGTCAACGATAGTAATGTCAAATTCCTACAAAAGAAGAAGCCATCTTGCTAACCTGCCTATGATGGCAGGTTTGTTCATGAGATATTTTATTTCTGCATGGTCAGTATGAACAAAAATAGGATAACCAATTATGTAATGACGAAATTTGTTCAGAGAATAAACTACTGCTAGTAATTTTTTCTCAGTCACTGTATAGTTTAACTCTGGTCCATGGAGGATCTTTCTAATGTAGTAAATTGCATTCTCTAGGTTACTAAACTTTTTTCCTAGGACAAAACCTATTGCATAGTCTAAAGCCTCTGTGTGAATGTGAAATGGAAAAGACTAGTCAGGGCTCCTAAGTATGGGTGCAGTTGTCAACAGTGACTTAAGCTGCAGGAAGGATTCATCACATTCCTTTGTCCAATTAAATTCGGCCTCTTTGGTAAGAAAAGTATACAAAGGACTAGCTATTTGACTAAAATTTTGGATAAACCTCCTATAGTAGCCAGCATGTCCTAGGAAAGACCTAACATCATTTTGCTTTGTAGGAATAGGTAGTGTGAGAATTACCTCTATTTTTGCAGGATCTACCTGGATTCCAGCTTTGGAGAAAAAATGTCCTAGCACTACGCCTTCCTACATCATCATGAAGCATTTCTGATTGTTGAGAGACAAGTTGTGTTCCTGACATCGGATTATTACTCTTTCCAAATTCTTCAGGGCTTCCTCAAAGGTGACACCAAATGTAGTAAAGTTGTCCATATATATCTCCATACAATCATATGATATGTCAACAAAGATGTTGATTACAACTCTCTAGAAAGTAGCTAGTGCACTACATAAGCTAAATGGTAATACAAAATAAGCATATGTGCCCCAGGGGCATGTGAATGTAGTCTTCTCCTGATATTCTAGAGCAATGCTGATTTGGTTGTAACCGCTATATCCATCCAGAAAGGAGAAATATTTCTTACCAGCCAAAGTGTCCAGGACTTGATCAATAAAGGGTAAAGGAAAATGATACTTCTTTGTGGCATTATTCAACTCTCTATAATCCACACATATTCATCATTTCCCTCATTTCTTAGGTACAACAACCAAATATGATACCCACTTGCTATTAGAGATTGGATAGATGAAACCAACATCTAGTAACTTTTGCAATTAAGTTTTGACTATTTCTCTCAATGCTGGGTTTATCCTTCTTTGAGGTTGATGGAGTGGTAAGCTGCCATCATTAATGTAGATCCTATGGGTGCATAGTTTGGGGTTCAGACCTAGCATGTCTCCATAATCCCAAGCAAAGGCTTTCTCATGATTACGCAAGAGTTTGGTTAACAATGCCAATTATGGGTGTGGCAACTTGTTGTTTACATGGAGATTGTGACCAGGGGAAATTTCCACAGTTGTTGTTAGCTCTACCATTGACATCTCATTTACTGGGCTTGTAGCTAATTCACATGGAAATAATTGGCTAATTATCTCAGGGCTTTCTGGAAAGACACAGTCCTCATAGGTACATAGTTGTAAAATAGAACTTTCAAAAATATCCTTTGCTACTAGACACTCATTGGTAAGAATAATCTGTATTACATCATCTTCCTCTTGCATTTTTAGAAAATACTGTCTATGCATCATCATAAGCTGGGCAACGGAGTTGACCTCTTCTTCCTCTTCCCCTAGTTTTGGCCAAATATGATCTCTCAAGTTTGGCTGAAGCTGGGTAGGAGGATAGATTGCTAGCTTCTTTATTGCCTGACCATTTGAAATTGTCATACTTCCTAATCTGAAACTAATTTTTGCATCAGTGGTGGCTAACCAAGGTCTCTCTAGGATGACTGGATAGCCAACAAAGTTTACTTTTGGTGATAAGATGAGAAAATCAGCAGGGTATTCCCATGAGTCTAAGGTGACTACCACATCTTCTATAAGACCATCTGGAGTGACTGTTGAAATATCATCAAGTTGTAACACTATTGGAGTTGTTCTCAAGCCCACTATACTTAGTCTGTGCATTGTATCTTTGGTCATTACATTTATGGCTGCTCCCAAATCAACTAAAGTATTTTTAACAGATTGTCCATTAATTATCAAGTCAACTACTAGACTTCTAGGGTCTGAATACTTGGGTATAACTACCTTTCCCAACATGTTATCCACAATTTTCTCTATTACATGAAGTGTTTGAGGGTCCTTCTTTTTCCTTCCAGGATTTTTAAAGCATGCATCCTTAATAGCTTTTCCATAAATAGGAATGTCTTTGATAGCTTAAAATAGAGGGATTTGGATGTGCATATTTTCAGCTGCTCAAGAATACCAAATGACATTTCTTCTTGGGATATAGGCTTTTCTATGGTGAGGCTTTATGGAAAAGGAGGGTCAACTGAGGTTTTAACATCAGTTTTGCTAGATTTTTGAGTTGATTGGGTGGTATCTTACAATGTAGCCTCTGGAAGAGGTGTTGATGTTGCAGGAGTGTCTACAACTTCTATGATAATAGGATATTCAGGTGTAGGCAGAGTAGTACCGTACCTCAAATGGATATCAGATATCTCTAGTGCATAGACAGGATATTGCTGTGTATTAGTGGTATACATTGGCGGCTATTGTTGCTTGCTATTTGGATTAGGTTGTGGCTGAGCAGGTAATTGGGTTTGCTTTGGATTAGGGATAGTGGCTACAAGAGGTGGAATTATTGTAGGAGAAGGGACTGAAGGTGGCATTTGTGGAAAAGTAGGATTTTGGTTAGGCCACTGTGGAGGCCCCCTCCATTGGTTATTTTGCTGCCAATTTTCTTGCGGTGGTTGCCATTGATTTTGCTGGTTAGGCCACTGATTATTTTTCTGGTTAGGCCATTGGTTATTTTTCTGGTTAGGCCACTGGTTATTCTAGGCTGGCTGAGAGTACCGAGAAGGATTTTGATAGATTTGGTTTTTCCATTGACTATTGTAAGGATTTGAAAATTGTAATGGGTCCTGAGGCATACCTTGTCATGAAGCCCATGGTCAACGTTGAGAAATGAAGAACACTTGCTCATCGTTTCCTTCTATCTTCATGTACTCGGTAGGCAAATGTTGATTTTCCAGGTTCGCCACTAGCTTGCATCCACAGTCTTTCTTTTGTTTACGACAATGAGGACAGTACTTAGCTAACTGCAATTTAGCATCTGCATGTTTCTTCTTGGTAGTCATGGTTTCAAGATGTGTATTACCATAATTAGTGATGTCTTGCTTGAAATCCTCTAGCAAATTAGATATCTCCAACTTGGAAACGCCCAAACTACTCCCTTTAGTGACTGTAGATCAATATCCTCTGCTTTTCTTCCCAGTTGATCTAGAGTAATTAAGGCAGATTTTCTTGAGGTCATCCCAGGAATATTGGGATATGTCCCCACCAACCATGAGGTCGAATGCTTCCAAACAGATGTCGTTCACTCCTCTTAAGAAGACTGATTTATGTGAATCCTCCACCATAACATGTTGGGGATTCCTCTGCATGGTGTATAAGAAATGTGAAACATAGTCCTCCAAGGTTTTGTCCTCCTTCTATGACATTCTAAAAATTTCATCTCCCCTTGGGTCACTCCCCTTGCAATATTCTTTGTATTTCTGTAGAAATAGAGTTTGCATCTCATCCCATTTGCCTATTGCACTTGCTCCTAAGCCCATGAACCATCGTAAGGCTGACTCTTTCAGTGTTGTTGGAAATAGTTTGAGTTTGTGGGCATCGATGTTATAGTCAAAGCTATGACAGAGGATGTCAAACTCGAACAAAAAGGTGTTAGGATCTTTGGTTATTAGCCCATAAAACTTCAAAAGTGTAGTAGAGGGTATATTTTTTAGATTGGCATTGTTTATAAGGCTCGGTAGAGGAAACGTGAAAGTAGGTTGTGCCATTACTGGAGATATTGGGAGTTGGAGTTGCTGTTGGAAAGGAATACTAGCCAAAAGATTGTTAACAACAGGTGCATTTGGGTAGAATTATCAAGAAATCTGGCCAATATTTCAGCGAAAGGCCGAAGACCACTTATATCAAAGGCTCTTCTCCAGCGGAAGATGCTGCAGGAAACTCGAGACTTGCATCAACAAAAGGTAACTCAAATTCTTCAACTTGTTCGTTTAAATTTGTAGAATCTCCTGGAAGAAATCTTCCATATTCTTCTCTTCTTCTTCCCCTTCGATGCATGCAAATTAATTCTTCACATTGGTGAAGAAAATTTAAAACTACAATCCACTAAAAACTAGCTTAGAAATGAAAAATGACTCAGAAAGTTTCTTAGCTTGACACAATCCCTGACAACGACGCCAAAAATGAATTGCCTCACAATAGGTGCTTAGTAATCATTTCCAAAGCCTCTCTTAGGAATATTTTATTCAATCTAAGTATCACTTCTCCCACCATGAGGTGCATTTAGTTTGTCAACCTAGGGACGTATACTTGAAATGGTACAACACAGTATGTGCACTAAGTTCCTTAAAGAGTCACTCTACCTATGATGTAGGAAAGTAAAATACATGAAAGGAATATATACTAGAGTTGCAAGAAAGGAAACACACCGATTCCTTACTAAAATGAATGCTACAAATGACAAACTCTACTTAAGCCTATTCTTTCAACCTAGAGCATCCACTATAACTATCCTTGCAGGTGCTGTAGGAACATTCACAAAGTACAATGTTGCAGGAAGAAATTGTAATCTTCTATCTAGAATTCTATAAATGTAGAAAGTAAATCTATTCTACTCTACTCTAATCCACCTCCCAAGTGGGTCCCCTTGGTCAGCTTCTGCTAATCTATTAACACATAAGATAAACCAAAAGTCACTTCATTATATTTCAAGAACTGATTACATGAGAATGGTACGTAAAACTGAAAATGAACTTGCTATGCAAGATACAATAGAACAATGTATTCCAAAATCTCTGAACTTACAAAATAACAGTCTCCTCCCTATAAATAGAGGATTGACTTCTTTATTCTAAAATAGAAAAGGAACCATCTAACTAAAACTATACCAGAGAGAAAAAATAGGAAACCCAATAGCCCACGACATATGCAATGAAGTCTGGGCGACCAAGTCAATGTGCTAGAAGTGCGGAGGGAATATAGCAGCGCTACATTCATGCATTTCTAAAACAGTGACTCCTCATTTGCAGTAGCCGTGTCTTCTGATTCCATGATGGTTATCCATTCACAGCTGGTCTTTAACATCCTCTTTGAATGCTATCAACCACTCCCAAGTGGCTCCTACTTCCTAGCAGGTTAGTTATCATGCAAAGATATTCATATTCATACAAGTAGCTTAATCAAATTGATCCATATATTAGAACACACATTCTGATTATTATATGAAATACTACAACATGTATATATATATATATATATATATATATATATATATATATATATATATAATATTGGTACAATATGACATATCTATTCTACCCATAGGTTTAATGGTTCTATCTGTACTTTAACATAAGTTCAACTAATTATAAGTCCACGAATGTTCTGGTAATACTTAAAAATATAGTATAAATATTAATATAATAGAGACAGTAAATGGTCTCATCACCTAGGTTGCATGATAATAATTAATTATTATATGCCTAAAGTTTAGCTTAAGTGAACTAGAGATAATAAGTGACTTTAATAATTAAATCTCAATGATTTAATTAATAAGTGAATTAAATTATAACTCTAACAACATTTACACCAATATGGATACATTACATTTATCATAAATGACAATTACAAAGAAAAGTCTTCATCTGTAAATCTAGAGGAAGCATAAGAAAGGAACCTCCAAATCACCACGAGAAATACCTTGATAAAGAAATATTAACCACCCAACCACATGGATTCCAAAAAGGTCCACTCCCATATGCTAGGAGATAAATACCAAGGTCCACGCAAGAAGGAAGTAACTAGGATACTCTCTAAGGTGGTGACAACCTTCCCCCAAAACATACCAAATAGAAAGGATACATAATAAAAAAAACCCCTAGAGGTAAGACCAAATTGGAAGAACCCCTAAGCTACATGATAGGTGAGTGTCATCACATATCCCTCACCCATTGCGTTCTCCTAGTACTAGCCATTTTGGGACCCATCCCCCATGTAGGCACATGCAAAACCAAACACCTCTCTTGAGGACAAGGTTGTTCGATTGTACGAACAAATAGACACCTTCTCCCACTCCCATCCTTAGCCCATACTAGTTCTAATGGCATGGGTGAGGCATTAATTTATCTTATTTAACGTGTATTATAATGTGTATTACCATCCTCATTAATTTATTAGAGTTTTCACTTGATTAAGACAACTCGACAATGGGTTTCCCTGGTACTATCCACTTAGGGCCACAACCCCTCACTGTGAGCCATTCACCTAGTGTTCTTAGGTTCCCTACCCCCAAAAAGCATCATGAGAATACAAGATACACATAGTACAAAAACCATGAAGACATACAAGTGTTACAACATCAAATTGGAAAGGTTTAGGAAAACACAAGTTGCCCCTATCCACCGGACAACCCTAAATCGTAATGTGGCCTCCAAAATGATCTAGAATGCTTAAGAAGGCATCAAAATGTACCAGACATAATGAACTAGAAAAATAAGTGATTTAACAAAAACAAATAACAAATTGGGTCAACCTCGGGTCAACACAAAAGCCCTAAACCTCTGAAAAAATCCTAAAATTGGCCATGATGAAGTTTTGCACAATTGGCACACCTTCCTGAGTAATTGGTCCTTGTTCCTATGCAATTGGGGCTTGAAACTATACATTTGGTGATTTCCTACGTATTTGGGCCTGCCTCCTACATAGTTGGTCACGAGAATTGCGCAGTTGGTCCCAGAACTGCCAAGTTGGGCAGTTATTGTGCATGGTCAGAGGACGTGAGTTGTAGACCGACCTTACAAATAAAAAATGGATTAATGAGGGATTGGAAAGAATAATCTAAGCAATACGTAGTTGATATCTCCTTTTTTACATTCCTAAACACTCCTTAAACCCATATTTCTCTTAGGATCAACTTGTCAAAATAACTGGAAGCCGACATAGGTCTGACTAAAGAAACAAGGCAAATAAGCTACTACACATCATCAAATTGATCCTACTCATTCCTAAAGGTTCCTAAAGGTCTCTGAGAAACTTATAACACATCTAACAGGATAAAAACATGGAAACACAAGAATATTTGAACAACATATGATACTATAATAGTTCATACAGAAAGAATAGTTCACTCAACTACATTACAAATAACAAATTTCCTTTTTAAGAATCATTTCCATCAATGAGACTTTAAACATATTATGAAAACATAATTGTAACATCACTCATAGAATTTCCCTCTAATCCATAGAAAGAAAACAAAACAATAACACACACACACACACACACACACACACATAAGTATAGTAGGAACATATGAAGGATCTCCTTCAAGGATAGATCCTACCCAGAGTCCTACAGAGAAAATGTTTGAGGGAGAAGTCCTAAGTCACTCTAGCCAACTCGCTGACCTCCGTCAGGTTCCTCAAGCATGGACTCTTCCTGGATACAAAAAAACTCCCACAATGCAACTACAAAGAAATATATTGATTCCTACCAAAATGACAAGAGTGTCTTCTATGAAATTCTATTATGCTTCTCCAACCCCCTACTCCTTTCCAAACTCCTCCCATAAGTACCTTAGAGGAGTGATTGCAGAAGAAATTCCAAGTATTGCAACCATTCATAACCAAAGGTTGGTTAATAGTTTAGAACTCCATTAACTTAAATATTAATTTATTTATTAGTTTCAGGTTATACATGCAAGTTTCCTATTGTTTAATTTATTTACTTTAGTAAAGATTACCGAGATTATATTTAAAACAAAACATATGTACATTGACTATCTCTTAGTTTACTTTTATTCACCCTAGCCATCCAGGAATTCCTCTCAAGGAAACTTCTTAATAGGTTGACAATTACTTTAGTATTTACCATATAATTTGATAACAATGTTGTTTAATAAATTATATATATATATATATATATATAT